>RJVU01011283.1:875490-911217 GCA_003731715.1 Anabarilius grahami | reverse complement strand
TAGGACATGACTAAATTAACGAGACTTGCGGTTCATTACGTAAATTCAGTGACCGCTCGTATTGATTGATTCAAACAGCTTTTGATTCAATAAAAGGATCTGACTCATAAGAGTCACTTGTTCGGTAAATGAACTTTACTGCGGGCGGTAGATTCTTCTCTGAGTCACTAAAAATAGCCTATTCAAAAGAGTGGGGGAAATGGACAACGCTGGTAGTGATGTAGATTTTTGATTCACTTAGAAGAACCGGCTCATAAGAGTCATTCGTTCGCGAAATACCGCGCTGTTTTTTATTTAGTAAAAAGAACCGACTCACAGGAGTCGTTCGTTCGGGGATCGAATTAGACTGATTGCGCTGCTGCTGAATGTTTCGCTATGAAATGATTTGTAACGGCGTTGCGGCGTCGCTGAATAATGCAGGAAAAACTGTACAGTGTTCGACAACGGAACCGAACCGAATCATTCGGTTCGTGTATTTTTAAAACGAATTCACTTCTGCAAGAACAGGCAATCGGTTCCCAGCAACAAAGCAGCCTCCTCACAGCCTACTCTCTTTCTTGCTACATCATGTTGTAGGCTATATGAGCCAAGGATCCCCCGTACTATTTCTCATCAGGTGTACAAAACTTGCCCCGATCATTTAAATTAGACATAAGTACTCCCTGTTTGGTGCCAATGAGTAATTCATGAATCACATCTTCCCATACTCCACATGGACTTCTAAACATTCTGCAAATTTTACTCAGCCTGAGCAGAATCATCACGGATGAATAACAATTTGCCAAAATGAAACACATTGTGTCAGTAGAAATTCATATTTCAGGAAACAGGTTGTCAGCATCAGGAAACGCACAAACACCAGATGAGGGGCGCAGTAGATGAGAGCTGTTTCATTTAGACTGCCCAAACAGAAAATTCACACATTAACATGAGATCAAAGACACTCCTTCTTTTCACATCAGCAGCTCTCGGTACAATTACCTCTTGAAATTGTTAAATAGTATGCACTAGAGTCAAATAAATAATAATCTTACTTTCACGTGCACTGCAGAAATTATTCATCATTGTCCATTACAACAAACAACAAAATCTACAGACCCTGCAAGTTTTCGCAGACAATAATTAATGAGGCCTCTCATTCATCCAACCACCCTTAATGATGTATTTAAAATTTAATGCATTTTCTAAACTTGAGTCAGTGAGCAGTGCAGGTGTTCAATAGCTTGTGTGTCAGCATCCCTTTAGAACTGCCTATGAATCAGCAAGGCTATAGCTCTGCTAAGTGAGGACAAATCTCCATGGACTGAGAGCTAGATTTAGGCTAAACAGACGCATGATTGTACTTAGGAGATACGCATCTGTGATTCTGTGCAAAGAGAGACACAACACATTTTATGACATGGCTTTAAAGAAGACCAAGTTCTTACAGAGCCCTTTACTATCTTAGCCAGATCTAATCCGCGTTTTCTTGACATTTGGTCCCAGAGTCAATTTACGCTGCTGGATAATAAGAATAGATGTCAAGCTAGTGACCTTTTCCCTCAAACACACACCAATCACGCAACCTGTCATTCCAATCGAGGTGCACACTTTGAACTCCCAGAGAAGGGGCGAGGAAAGGGGCAAACTGATGACTTGCAATCTCCACAGATTTCTGGGTTCATGTCAAATGAAAGTGCCCACGATAAGTGCCACAAACTTTTCACAGTACTGTAGATTTGCAGGAAGGATTCTTCAAGCGTCTTGGAGACGTTGCTGGATTTAGTCTCATTTTTTTCTGTTTCTTCATTGTAATCACAGATGGACTTGATAATGGTGAGATCAAATCTCTGTGTGGAACATACCGGCTGTTGTCAGACTCCTTGTGCATACAAAAACCTCACTGGATTATTACAATTAATGACAAAAGGCGGACTAGACAAAAATCCAGCCCTGGCACTGTAGCCACACCACCCTATATTACCACACCCACACAGCCCCACCCACGGACACGTGCACTCCCAGGTGAAAAAAGTACACTTCCATAATGTACTTAAAGTTTTCAATTTTTTACACACTAATTTTGTACTTAATATACTAAAAATTCTTCTTTAGTACTTCTTAAGATAATCTTAATAACGTCTAAGTGTACTCAACTGTGCTATTTTGAGACACCATGAAAATGTATTCAGTTACTTATAGTACACTTGAACCCATAAGTATACTACAAATACAGAGATAGTATGTTAAAAGCACATTTTAGTTCATATTCATGCGGTCTCCAAATAGCACAGTTGAGTACATTTAGATGTTCTTAAGATTTTCTTAAGAAGTAGGCCTACTAAAGAAAATTTTTTTGTATATTAAGTACAAAATTAGTGCACGAAAATAGAGCACTTATTATGGAAGTGTACTTTTTTCACTTGGGTTGCTATATTTTTTGACATGTTAGACTATATTGCAAGTAACCTACAGCAGTCTGTTTACCCTAAATCCCATTTGCTGATATTTCAGTCATGTCAGTAACAGGCTAGCTAACACTTGTAACCAATTATCACGAAGCAATGGCATTTTAAAATATACGGGGGTTGTACGCTAAGCTTACAACTGTTTAATACAAAAACTAGCTGTATTTTCTGTTTTTTCTTACCTCTACGGCACTACTGTCCTCCGCTGCAGCAGCAGCCAAATTTAAATCTTTTGAAAAGAGTTCGGTTAATTTTAGGCATTTGGTAGCGTCGAACTAAAGAGCCCTTTTTTGCTTTCTCGAACCTTTTCTGCATCGCCTTTCCTTTTTTAAGGTCCATCATCTAACTTTTACTGACAATTTGCTCGTGTTGCGCTCTCTCTCTCATCACTTGCTTGATTTTGACTGAACGTCCTTCACAGGGAGTTTGATTGACAGGCGATCTAACCAATCATAACGCCGTATCCACATTATGTCCGACAAAGCAATTAGATTAACGTCGTGGACTTGAACTTGAAAAATGGTGTGTAGTGTCATGGGCCGCTTGAACTGAGGTGCTATAGAAATCGGTCACCACACATTAAAGAGCTATAAAACGGTATTTATTGTTTAAATTTCTCTTCTGTCGACGCATTGTTAGTGTCCTCTTTGCTCCAGTGTATTTTTCACTCTGAGAGAACATGATGTGTGGCGTGATAGCGGCATGGCATGTCATACATAGCAACAGTAACTAAAGGGGGCAGGTCGGTCGGCCCATCTCGGGACCGGGCCGGCCGTTGCTGACTGGGCCAAATGCTTAACATTTATTATTAATAATATTATTATTACCATAGTGAAATCGTGCAAGCAATTAAAACCCGTCCTATGCACTGTCTGCCTGTAAAAAACGATTTATTTATATATATTAAAAATAAAACTGACCGGCCCACATTAAAAAAATGGTTCGGCCCCTCTGGCATTTGCCAGAATTGCCCGATGGCCAATCTGCCTATGTTTGGAAATGTAAACTGACATTTCCTACTGACACACTACAGCAAAAGATATAAATAACTGGCTTAAAACAATTTTTTTTTTCATTAATACAGTTTATTCACTATAGTTTTAAAAAATGGTAATAAAATATGACAAGATCTCATAGTTAAACTGTGTCGGAAAAAAATTATCTTTATTATGTCAGACAACACTTAAAGGGTTAGTTCACCCAAAAATGAAAATAATGTCATTTATTACTCACCCTCATCTCGCTCTACACCTATAAGACCTTTGTTTATCTTCAGAATACAAATGAGGATATTGTTGATGAAATCCAATGGCTCAGTGAGGCCTCCATTGCCAGCAATGTTACTGCACCTCTCAAGATCCATAAAGGTACTAAAAACATATTTGAAACAGTTCATGTGAGTTCAGTGGTTCTATCTTAATATTATAAAGCGACAAGAATACTTTTTGTTCGGCAAAAAAAAAAAAAAAAAAGGAATTTTCAACTATCTATATGGGCCGATTTCAAAACACTGCTTCAAGAAGCTTCTGAGCTTTATGAATCTTTTGTTTCGAATTAGTGATTAGGATCTCCTATCAAACGGCTTAACTGCTGAAATCACGTGACTTTAGTGCTCCGATTCACTGATTCGATTCATAAAGCTCTGAAGCAGTGTTTTGAACTCGTCCTATATAGATACTGTTGAAAAGTCGTTATTTAGTTTTTCTGGCGCACAAAAAAATATTTTTGCCGCTTTATAATATTAAGATAGAACCACTGAACTCACATGAACTGTTTCAAATATGTTTTTAGTACCTTTATGGATCTTAAGAGCTGCAGTAACATTGCTGGAGGCCAAACTGAGCCATTGTATTTTATCAAAAATATCTTAATTTCTTACGGGTGTGGAACGACATAAGGGTGAGTAATAAATTACATTATTTTTATTTTTGGGTGAACTAACCCTTTAATCAAAACATGGTCAGGTCAAAGTGTCTGAATAATTTTTGGTTCCAAATTTTTATCAGTTTTACTGGTAGTCCACTGTATGAAGAATTTTGGGGTATAATATGTCACAGTTTACTTTATTTTGCTATCCTCATTTACATTAATGAACTACAGTGTCCTGCACCCACTAGTAAAAAAATATCAAAAATTTCTGAATAATTTTTGGTTTGACTGTATATATATAAAATAGATCTGGCTTTTGTCATAAAAAGGTCAAATTTGACCTTGACACATAGTCATGAGAGTCTTCCGGGGACATTTGAGACAGTTTTTTTATTAAAATATTCTGTCTCTAATAAATACTACTAATAAAAAAAAATATTACAAATACCTAATAGTTTTCTTTTCACGGTTTGAATTGTCACTTTATTTAACAATAAATCTAAATAATAAACACTCAAAATAACAGGAGAATATAAAAACGCAGGAGAGAAACAATCATTAACCAAAGACGAGAATGAACATCTGAGGGCTATAATTACACTGGTTAACTAAGGCAGGAAACTTAAAAAAAAAAAAAAAAAAAACANAATAAAAAAAAAAAAAAAAAAACAGGTGTGCAACTAAATCAGTAACCATGGTAACAAATGAAGAGCTGGAAAGTGGAGAATGAAGGAAACATGAACAGAACACGGGGAAAAAAAGGTGATGCAAGCTAAAGGGAGTTTTTAACCAAAAACAGAAAGGTTCATTTACACGACGACAGCATTTTGGGGGCCTGAAACTTTTGAAACAGGTTTCAAAGTGCAAGTTTTTGACAACTATACCATTATTGTCTCCGTGTAAACTACAAAAATGCAAATTTGTGAAAATGGTGACATCATGTGCATGTGTATTATGTGTTCAGTCTATAGGTGCATAGTTTTTCTTTACAAAATGACATCGCCAACTACTGGCCTGGCATGTGTAATACAGCATTGTCGCCTGTACACGAAAAAAGCAAAGGAAAAACTTTTCCATTTTTAGTACATCGTTTTTGTGTAAATGATTTCAAATAGTCCAAGAAAACAGAACATAAACCTAAAATGAAATGCATTTTTTATATATTTTTGAATAAATAGATCTGGACAAATAAAATTCATGTCAAGTCACTGACCAATCAGCAGAATTTGAACAAGATTCAAAACGTTCAACATATACCCCCACCCTCATGTTTGTTTATTACATTTTTTGCATTTAATAATGACTTCAGCTACCAATAAAATATTTTATTTATGAATAGAATTATGGAAGTGGACTCGGTGTACTTGCTATATGTATATGCACTGTCAATTATCTTCTTCCAGTGGGACGCTTCATGAGACTTCCTTATATGTATATTGTGAAACAATTAAAATCTGTAAAGAGGAGAATACTAGCAAGTGTGATGAAATGTACAAATGCACATCCACTTTATCTGTCATAAAGACATACTCACCTTGTCAGTAAAAGAACAGAGAGAACAGACATTTCATCTCTAAAGATGTAATGAAACTTTTAACCTTAAATCAATTGTAACTGCATGATCCAAGCCAATGATTTAACATTCACATTACGCATATCTATGTGAGCCAAGTTTGAAAGTTATCATCCAATACTTTTGTTTTAATGGAGTCTGCCTGTGAGGCAGCAGATTTGTTCTGTATTAAATTGAAATGAAATGTGAAATGTCATATTTTCCATGTTTGTTTGTTGTACCACAAATGATATGAAATTTCAACTTTATAGACTATACTTGTCATGCAAAATATGAATATTTGAGGCATCGTTTTGATTCCCCATGGCACTTAACCCAAAGCAACAGAATGTGACTGTTAAAAATAATGGTTAAGACTGTGTTTCCATTACAGGCTACACAATTTTATGCTGAAAGAAATTAAGACAACCCATGTGGTGGTAAACAGATGTAGTGTGCGTCTGTTCCTGGGATGATAAATACGATTTCCTGTGTTATCATCTATGGAACACAGATATTTCTTGTTTTATCAAACACACTGCCTTGTTACATTGAGGAGTTGGGGATCACTGTGAAATTTCATCCATCAACAATGGCAAAAGAATCTGTTGACGGCCCTTTCTCGTCATAGCACCTAGATTTATTAACTCGGCTACAAGGGACCAAGGAGATGATTTGCCTGTAGAAAGGTTGTTACATTGAAGCAGTTCAATCTCATGCCAGAATCAAGAGCATTTGCACTTCATTATCAAAGAATAATTTCAAATAGAACTGCAAGCCAGAGCGCAACAGGTGATGCATTATCACAGACGGGATGGTGTTTGGAATGGCGCAGGCCATCAATCAAGGGCTCCATTTGAAGAAATGATGCATTGGGGCAAAATGCAGTGCACATTAGGCTGCAGAGCGTTAGCCGTAAATGATCCCCGCATTTCGAACAATATTCTACCGTCAGTAGACAAGATGCAGTATGGCTGAGATGAGAAATGAATTGGACAAAACAGAGGTGACACTTCTGGTACTGTAAAAAGGATCTCAGGAGGTTGGAAATCAGTCATGGTCGTCCTTGTCGGAGCAACCGTTTTGAGACTGCATTATGATGTTTGCGCTCATAAAAGCCTTTGCCAGGGCTGCTTCTGCGGCACATCTAACAAGAATGAGTTGTTTATCTACGTACCCTGTCCATAGAACACTGCTCCTATTGATTGAGGGAACTGATCTTGGCTGGGGAGCTGGTGGACAGGGTCCTCGGTGTACCTTGTGGAACATCATATTCTTGTTGATGTTGATACCAAAGCCTGGTGAAGCATATGTTCAGAGCAGAAATGTCTCCAGGGCGGGCAAGTCATACAATAGTGTTACTACAACTGCAAACAATCCCACATGTGCTAAAAGAAAAACACAAACACTTGTAAGGACGGTTGATTACAGTGATTGGATAATACCAATATTATGTTAAATGAACTATACTAAGTTTAGCCTGAGCCAAACAAATATACCACAAGTCAACATGCCATATTACTAGCAGATTGAAAAATGTGTGGGTTGTGGGGGGGTAGCATTTTTCCATCAGCTTTATATATATGTTTTCAAGTTAATAACAAAACAATTAAACTGAATTAACTTTTTATAAATAGTATGATATTTTTCTGTTATGTTGTATGCGACAATACTGATAATGGTTCTTAATAAATACATACATATTACAAAGTAAATTATACTGTTTGCAGGTGCAATATGAAAGGAATATTCAGCCAAAAAAATGCAGTTTGCTCACCTTCATGTATGATGTTTTCATCCGTGAATCCATGATAAAAGTATCTTAAAAGGTAGTCCATCCGATTCGTTCGCGTTATTCCAAGTCTTCTGACGATATTTGACGGCTTTGTGTGAAAAACCAGACTAAACATTAACGTTAAATACTTGTCCTTCTTCATTTGAATATGGCGCTCACGCGAGAACGGTTAAGCGCAATGAGCGCGATCAACACCATATAAGGAGAAGAATTGGGAGGAGAAGCTGCACACAAACCTCATTGGTTCTCGCTTGTATCATCAACGCGATAGATTTGAATGCGTGAGAATGAACGTAGGAGTGCGCGCAACGTACCCCGAGAACTAGAGGTGTGCGATACCGCTAGATTTGGTATCGATCCGATACCAAGTAAATACAGGGCCAGTATCGCCGATACCGATACCAATACCGATACTTTTTAATAATTAAGGTGGATGCGTCTTCAACCTAATCTAAATGAATTTTCATGACTTTTAATTTGTTTTTGTGATTTGCATTTTGGGTTATTAATCAGTACTACAAAAGCTTTTGTTCAGAAACAACTTTTGGTTACTTCTGTTTTATTTAAATAAACAAAGTTACAAAATGATTACTTCACAAATATAAAAAATGTAAAAACAAATTCTCTTTTCAAGTAGCATGTTAACAAAACATGTTTCTCCTCTTTAGTGCACTTCTTTTCAGGATTTTTTTCTTAAATAAACAAAGTCACAAAGTTTTACTTCACAATAAATATAAAAAAATGTAAAACAAATTCTCCTTGTGATACGATATAATGAGAACAAAATAACGTTTCTCCTCTTTAGTGCACTTCTTTTCAGGATTTAAAAAAAATAAATAATCATAAATAAAAACCAATTACTGTAAATACAAAATATAAGCCATACAGCCATACAACGCTCCTCTTTCTCTCTGCTGCCATTCTCCGCCTCTGACTGACTGCTGCTAGAAATGCGCGGTTGAGCGGCGCGCGCCTGACTGCTGGTGGTAGCGCTAGTGGTGAGTCACGTGACGGTACAACACAGGAGAGGGGGACGAGAGCAGTGTCGAGCACGAGCAGCACTCTTGAGAGCTTGCTCTGCTCTGTGACAGAAGCAGCATTTTGACAAACACGGCCAGGTCGCAAAACGAGAGAAACTGAAACTTAAGTATCGATATTTTCACGTTGGTATCGATCAATACCGATACCAACGTTGGTATCGATATTATCGATATTAGTATCGATCTGCCCACCTCTACCGAGAACATCTCTGGAAGAACAGATTTCAGGTTATTGGCCTGGTGTCCTGACTACTTTATTATTCCTAGGCAGTTAGTTAATATTATTTTTCACTGACAGGGCATTTTGCACCACAAGAAACATACACATTTGGCTAGAGACCATTTGCTGAGCAGCAGTCTTCTGTGCTTAGTATTGTCAGCCTTTGTGATTTGGCAATAAGCCTTTTAGCTGCCAATTAAATTGTAGATCTCTCAGCTTAACACAATTTACAATATTTAAATCCATTTTGCATATTTTCCTTGCAACCAGTAAATAAATTGTCAACAAAAAAAGTGTGTATATTTCTTGTGGGGCAAACCAGAACTGGTTCAGTGGCTCCTGAAGTAATATGCAACCTGAGCAAGCTTGGAAAATATTCATTAGTTATGAATCAGCCAATCTCCTGGGCCTGAATGCACTGCTGTGCTGTTGTGTTTGTGTCATTCAGAAGTATAGATTCCTCTCCTCTCTCAGACAGACAGCTGCGTAACGGCTCTGGCATTCTCCCAATATCCAACCACAGAAAGCCTAGTGTTCTGAAGCCATAAATCTAAGACCCATGTTAATTTAACAAAACTGCCATTCACTCTCTGAAGATGTATGACAGGTTTTAGAGCTATTATGCAATCAGATGACACTAGATTTTAAAAATAATAGTTTAGCCACAATTTTTAATTTGGTCATCAGTGTGCCCAGCTTAGTATATATAGAACAGGAATTCAATAAAAATGTAATACATTTTGTAAGGCTGGAAGCTTACGCTGCTATAATCGGAACAAAAAGCAGTTGAACGTGCATAATTCAAGTATTTATCTGACTCCAATATAATTAAACTGACTCCAATAAAGTTTTTGTTATTTTTTAACCCCTTATTCTTTAAAGGTAACAAAGTCTTCCTTAGAACTCATTGGAAAACATAGGATTTAACCTGAACGTTTAGATAACGAAAGTTACAATCACTCTAGCTTTCAAAATTATCAGTGATAAAGGGAAGATTCTCAAAACCTCTAAAGCAGGCAAAGTTATTTATTAAGTTATGTGTTTAAATGTGCAGACAGTGGTCCCCAACGCACGTTTAAAGGGGTCATTTTATGTTTATTTCAACTTTAGTTAGTGTGTAATGTTGCTCTTTGAGCATAAAAAAAGATCTGCAAGGTTACAAAGCTCAAAGTCCTCTCCAAAGGGAGATATTTTATTTAACAGAATCCACTTTCCAAGAACCACAACGAACAACTCGTTTGGAATACAATTCGATTTTTCCGGGTTTTGTGAAGTCACAATGTTACTCATTTAAATAATCCCTGCCCACAGAATATGCAAAAAAAAATAGTTTCCAAAACTCATTTGTTTGACCTTCCAAACAAACTTTAAACACTGTTCCTGAACATTAAAACCCCAAGGTTTATCTGTGTGCTGCACATTTTACCAGAATTTAAGAGAGAGTACAAAGCATGCAGGCTACGCACAAAAGTTTCTCCTGAAATGAAGCAATTCCCACTTTGTCGGGACAAACTGTTGTTTGTGGATCACAACTTGTAAGTATATATTATTATTTGTAGTTGCGTTTTTTATTAACAGTTCCAATTATAAGTTTCATGTTGTTGCTACGATGTAAACAAAGGGCAAAGCTTTGCCTCCGCTAGCCTGCTAGCCAACATTAGTGTTTATTTAGGCTGCATCCGGAATCACGTACTGTTGAGTAGGTACTACATTTGAATTTTAATTTACTTCACGGCCGTTGAAAAAGTGCGTTCTATATAGTATGAATGCATGCAGTATGACTAAATTCGGATGTGCTACATCCGCTATGTTGTTACTGTCACATGACCTACCAGCGTCAGTCCCTTCAACTCCATTCACAAATCCTCTCCCGTGGACTCATGGGATAGGAAAGTGTCCAATGTATGCGCACTTCAGAATCTCACTGGAAGTAGTAAGTCAAAATGTACTCCACACAGCTCCTGGGGTTAATAAAGGCCTTCTGAAGTGAAGCAATGTGAGTGTGTAAGGAAAATATCCATATTTAACACGTTACAAAGTAAAATAGCTTCCGTCACGTCAGTTACACTTGTTTCGTAAGTTGAATACGGAAAGCGTAGGACATAACGTAAGCTTTTTGAACTGCGAGAGGCATTACACTTTCTTCGTAAGTTGAATACAAAAGGCTGTCTGGCGGAAGCTAGATATTTTACTTCATAACTTGTTAAATATGGATATTTTTCTTACACAAATGCATCGCTTCGCTTCAGAAGGCCTTTATTAACCAACCCGGAGCCGCATGGAGTACATTTATGATGGATGGATGCACTTATTTGAGCTTCAAACAGGTGGTTTCCATGCACTGCCATTACAAAGCTTGGGAGCCTCAGGGTGATTATTAATATAACTCTGATTGTATTCGCCTGAAAAAAGAAAGTCATATACACCTAGGATGGCTTAAGGGTGAGTAAAGCTTGGGGTACTTTTTATTTTAAAGTGAACTAATCCTTTAAGTCCGAATCAGGCTTGAATTGGTTTGAAATTTACGGTATCCTTAATATTTACATCTGAGTAGAGCTTGCTGTTATGGTAAGGGGTGTGACATTTCCTGAACACGCGCTAAGCAATGCCATTCACAACACACGTGGGCCAGCTAACCAATCACAGCACATTTCATATTTCGGAAGGAGGGACTTCATCGAAACAGGAACTAAACGGTGCATTCGAGCCAGACTGTGGAGAGAGGTGCTGTAATAATGTAAATATGTGAAAAATAATGTGTTTTTTGAACAATCAAGCATGAAAGCATATTCTAGTACACCCCAAAAACAAAATCAAGACTTAGTAAAAGGGCAAAATAGGACCCATTTAACCAATACTAGATTGTACATTAGGATACTTTACTATCTCTATTATGTTCACCACCTTTCAGTTCAGTTTAGTTTATAAGCTCTCAGATGAGACCAAACATGACATAGTTACATAGTGCATGTAGTGGAAACCATGTGTCATGAAGCAAATGGTACAGATGTGTCAATGAGGTGTAAACGACTCCCCAGACAGAACCATCCTGTGCCTGGAGTGTCCCAACATTCCTCAATCAGCATATTGATGAATCTCTTGCACTAGACAGGCAATAGCATGATGAAGGCCACATTGTGCCACATATAATTCACATGTATACTTTTATAGGGATATCTGAAGTACTGGGGCAGTATAGTTCTACCCATATCCGCTCAGCCCTACAAATTAATAAATAAACATAGCAGCTAATGAATTTCTTTAAAATGAAATTAAGATACATAAATACATTCATCACATGAACTATCTGGCCTTTGACAGCAAATTCACCCCTCTTTAAAACAGCAAAAAAACAGTTAAGACTCTAAAATGTTAATATTTAAATGAGCAGACCATATCTGTATCTGTACACATGCCAAGCTCTACTGACAATAATTGAACCTCATGGGTGATTTGTTGAAGAAAACAAAATGAGCATAAACAGAAACCCATCCATCTGTCCACATATCTGAAATTGCGATTTGCATCTCAAGAACCATATTTTTGATGCATTTTATTTAGATCTGTCAATTGAACTTGTTAATTTAATACAATAAATTATACTTAAAAAATAATAGCATGTTTCACATTTAATTATGACACACCTCACCAAACCAGTGGCACCATGTTGTTAATTTAATTAATTAATTAATCACCATATCATGTAATTAATTTGATTAAAATCTTTATTTGATCGACCCTCATTTTATGAATATTTTCACTCATTGGAACCGTTGAAACAGTGGAACTGGTTTTCTGTTTATCGTGTATTGCAGTTTACTCAAGGTCTATAAGATTAGCTTTAGGTGTCAATCAAAAGCTTAGACTTTAATAAGGGCTAACCAGAGTAAACAGGCATTTTTTCTCTAGAGAGGATTGAATTTACTGTGAGAGCATTTGTAATGAGACAATTTGAATGGGGATGCCATCAATTTATCCCTTATTAAACGAACAGAATTAAAAATAAAAATACATCTGCCATTTCAGCCTTCTATAGGTGTTGAACTTCAGTGTCATTTGTCAATACGTGGGGAACAAATGAACCTGTTCGTTTTTCACTAAGCCTGTGTTTTTGTATCTCTTAACCCTTTTATAATTGTACGTAAAAGCCACATTGAACTTTTCCGTTGGAAGAATGGCATTTCTGGCGAACAGGTGCCCTTTCCCTCAAGAAGCCAGGAGGCTATCAGATACATTAAAGTGGACAGCAGGATGTCTGAATGCCTTTTTAGAAGGGCTCTGTACTGAGTTTGACCTGCAAAAGTAACGGACACCAGCACAAAAGTCATTTTAATTCCAGTCAGGCTTTTGTTATCCACCTGCTACTTGTAGTGAGGACTGTCTCCTCACACTGACATTAGCATGGGATCGTATTGATCAGAATGCTGTGACAGTGTTTCAAATAGATTAAATCACCTGACCTTTTTTGTCACCTACAAACAATTCAGCGTTCCCAAACAGGCATTCAATCCAACTCCTCTTATCTCACTGTTGTGCAAGCTTTTCAAATGGATAAAGAGTGGCAGGAACACATGTATCATTTGTTATCAATGCTATTGTCATATCAAAAACCTTACCATTTGGCCAAGCTATGAATAAGAATCATATCTGTGATAACACTAATGTTTGCATATGTGAAGTGACATGTGGCCAAGTATGGTGACCCATACTCGGAATTTGTGCTCTGCATTTAACCCATCCAAGTGCACACACACAGCAGTGAACACACACACCGTAAACACACACCCGGAGCAGTGGGCAGCCATTGCTGCGGCGCCCGGGGAGCAGTTGGGGGTACGGTGCCTTGCTCAAGGGTCTCACCTCAGTCGTGGTATTGAGGGTGGGGAGAGCGCTGGACATTCACTCCCCTCACCGACAATCCCTGCCGGACCTGAGACTCGAACCCATGACCTTTGGGTTACAAGTCCGACTCTCTATCTATTAGGCCACAACTGCCCCATATGCCATAGTGTTTGGTTGACACTGCATCTTATTACCTCACTTACCTCACTTAAACAGGAAGAGACTGTCTAAGTGCATGAGAAATTATCAATTGTAATTCGCTTTGCTTTTATGAGTTATTTAAAATATAAAAAAACTTTTTTTTTTTTTCAGCTAATGCCATTATTTCTCATTTTAATTTAGTTTAACTATAAGTTTCACAAACAAGGCTTAAGCTAGTCCTAGACTAAAATGCATGTTTGAGCTGTTTTAACTGAAAGCAACTTACTGACATATCTTAAAATATGTCATTGGCATTTTTTATTATTATTTTTTTATTTATTTTTTTGTCTCAAGATGCACACCAGTAAAGTTTTTTTTCTAGGGTAGAAAAAAGGGGACCTTCATTCATCTTCAGAACACAAATGAAGATATTTTTGATAAAATCCGATGGCTCAGTGTGGCCTCCATTGACAGCAAGATAATTAACACTTTCAAATGCCCAGAAAGCTACTAAAGACATATTTAAAACAGTTCATGTGACTTCGAAGCTTTAATTTTTTTTTTAATTTTCAAATTTTTTGTTTCGAGTGTATCAAACTGCCAAAGTCACGTGAACCACTGAAATTTCAAAATGTTTATGACGTAACGAAGCCTCGTTTACTGAAATCACGTGACTTTGCCAGTTTGATACAAACTGCAAATAACTGATTCCAAACAAAAGATTCGTAAAGCTTTGAAGCTTCATGAAGCAGTGTTTTGAAATCGCCTATCACTAGATATTGTTGAATAAAGTCGTTATTTTGTTCGTTTTTTTGACACACAAAAAGTATTCTCGTCGCTTCATAACATTAAGGTTGAACTAATGTAGTCACATGAACTGTTTTAAATATGTTTTTAGTACCTTTCTGGGCGTTTGAAAGTGTTAATTATCTTGTTGTTAATGGAGGCCTCACTGAGCCATCAGATTTTATCAAAAATATCTTCATTTGTGTTCTGAAGATGAATGAAGGTCTTACGGGTGTGGAACGACATGAGTAATTAATGACAGAATTTTCATTTTTGGGTGAACTAACCCTTTAAATGCCCTAATTGAACTAAGGCCTAATCCTGGCTTAATCTAAGCCCTGTCTGTGAAACTGGGCCTTGATTTACTAAAATAACTAAAACTTAAACTGAAATAAAAATGAATAAAAACTATATACGTATATATTTAAAAAAAAAAAAAAAACACCACAAAATTACTAAAAATGTATCTAAAATTAAAATAAATGGAAAATATAAAAATAAAAACTTAAAAATCGTATTAAAAACTATAATAGTATTTCAAAGATACTAAAATAACACTTGAGAAGTGGGGAGGGGTTAAAAATATCTATAAAATGTAGAATAAAACTTTAGTTTATATTGCAAATAAAACGTTATAAAGGCTTTTGTCTTTATAAAACTGTGCATACACAGAAACATTTCAGCATATGTTAACAAATGAACAAGAATGAAAAACAGTGTTTTATATATATATACATTGATTTGACAAGAGATCATAATAGCAACTCAGTAGCTTGTAATTAAGTTGGCAAAGTGATAAAACCCTGTGTACCCAAATCCTGGAAACTGTGTTGCAGTCTGAATGGAGCTTGTGATTTTCACAAATGCTTTCTAATTTTGGGTCAGTGGTCAGTGAATGGACTGTAGTAATCCATAAATGTCCAAAGTGCCAAATCATGACCAGAATGTTCCTGAAACCTCCCTTACTGCATGGGACCCTACCAAGAGCAAGGTTAGAATGACTCATTTCATCTTCTCTGATGTCACACTCACAGCACCCAGGCTCCATCTCCATCATAATTAAACAGTGCTGAAGGCATCTGATAGTGTCACAGAAGGAGATGGAAGTGTCTTTTATTTCTCTGATTGCTTTTGAAGCCAAAGAAAGGGCACCGGTCCCCTGAACATACCATGGGTCATTCCTGGCATCCCTGTCTCTCAGATGAACAATTCACACAGGAGGTCCAGGATGATGAAGCAGACATGTTAGATTGCTCAGCATGGTAATGAGACAGTGGTTAAACCCCCTCCCGCCTTCAACTCCATCTCAACCAACAGCTCGATAAGTACATCAATGTTGTTGACACCCTACAGGAGAAAAAGCTGATGAAATTTATGGGGCACCATCAGTATGAACTTGAGCTGAGCCGAGCGCTCCCCGTGGACAGGACACGGAGATCCGAACACAATGAGAGTGGGAGGAGAGGGGCCGTGAAGCATATTGCACAGAGACTCCAACAGTCTTTACTCAGTGGTAGTCTGTTGTCAGCACTGATCGATTTCTTTGCACATTTGCCACAGTTCTGTATTAGAGGCTGCGTTCACACAGCAGCAGAATACGGTTGTCACTCTTAAAATAATGTTACCAGAATGCTGCAGGGTGGTTATTTTTTAATAACCTAAAAATAATACAGAATGTTCTCCAATGGTTATTTTTTAGGTTATTATTTTGCAACCATAAAATAACGTTCCCAGAACGTTGCATTTAAATATCTTTCAAATTAAAATGTTGCAGACTTACTAAAATATAGAAATTAGATAAACCAAAACGCGTTTTAAATTATAATATTAAGCCAGGGTTAAGCATAAAGTGATGAGAAACAAATTCTGGGGTTGATGTGCACGCGCAGCACCTGTCTTCCACAGAGAGGCGCGCGCTCGCGGAATTTGAAAATTAACGGTCATTTCGGTTTACTTGCTAACCGACTCGTTCGTTTACCGACCTCTTTATTGAATGATTACCTAAAATTAATATAGTTATGAGAGTAAATATGATTTCTGAGGGATTTGACACACCTAACCAAAGAGAACATGATGTTTATCGAGTTTTTGATTATGGACCAAAAGAAGAATGTACGGGGCCGTTCACACAACGCGTTTTTCTATTCCAATGCGCTACTTTTCCATTGTTTTCTTAAGGGATCCCCTAGTGTTAAGACTTGTATGGCTTAATATAACATAAATTATGTCTCTTACTGAAATATGTTGTAGAAAACCCATGAAAGATTTACGTTATTTAAAAAAATCCATAACATATTTGGACAATGGGCGGCGCCATTTTGTTTGCGTTCTGTGTCTATGACGTCAAATGGTTGCACTCTGTCAGCTACTTACATTACTCTATGGCTATTTTTACCGCAACACAACTCGAAATATAATATACGATTCCACTTGTGCAGCTTTTGGTTGTAATTTTCAGTCGATGAGCCACAAGAGAAGCGATGCAAGTCTTTACTGCTTTACTAGCGATAAGAAGAAGAGAAAAGAATGGGAAATTTTGAAGAATGTGGACGAATAAAACTTCCTAAAGATCCGCATTTTTGTTCTCTTCACTTTAGCCCTGGTGCCTTTGAGGCTTTTAGCAGACCACAGCTGAAAAAGCTTAAATTTGGCGATGGATATAAGTGTATGCTTTAACCAAATGCCGCGCCTGTCGTGGAGACTGACGAGGTACTATTTTGTTCAAGAAATTTTTTATTAGCCTAATCCATTTCACAGCCTATTTACATTCATGAAATGAATATTTTGTTCACAAAATGCATTTCGTATCCTAGAGAGACTGTTTCATCCAGGAAGAAAACCCTCTTCATATCGCCCTTCATGATTGACATCAATTACTCGTTCATACAGTAGCTGTAAAATACTGTAAAAAGCTGCTTTGCGAATAAGTCACCTGTTGTAAAATAATCTGTCACCAAACACTGAAAATATTTGCAGTGAACTCAATTGTTTCAATGAGAACTTTGATTTGCATATCAATGCAATTTGTAGTAGCCTTTTGTTGTAGTATTTCCCATCATCAACATTAAACTCAATTTGATGCATTTCTGAGGTCTTGTGGAAAACTCATTATTGCTTGACTTATTCAATTCATCCATTCTACTGTAGCACCAATGTCATTCACATTAATTTGTGTGTTCGTCTGAGTGGTTTGAATAATAATTTGGAGGGGGCGTGTTAATTCGTTCTATATTAAGCCAGGTTTGTTCACCTATGTAATTAAAAGCAGCTGAGTGCTGTTCCAGTGAGACTAAATGCCGAGGGGTAACGTTCCATTTAGACGAGTCAATAAGAGCGGAGAGGTTCATTACTCATCGAGGGGTGGAAGTGAGGTCATAATCAAACACTGGCATCCTACGGGGGACTCATAACCTCTCCTTGCTTCTCTCTTCGCTGCCACGTTACGTGATAATAAGCTTGAGAGGTTTATAGCTTGTCTTCACTGTATGAAAAAACTGTCTCTGTCAAACTAAGCAAGACAATAAAATAGCCCATTCACATGAACTTGAGAAATGAATACCTTTTGTACTATTGTTTTAGTATAAAAATATATCCAGGTTTATGCAATGCATGCATATTATTCATGCCACGGCCTGCTACTCTGAAAATCACACAGGGTGACTTTAAACTGTCGTGCTTGCCTAACAAAATGTGCTTTTTGTTAGGATGAGTTACTTTTAATATTAAAATATGGGTATCACATAATGTCAAGAGGAAAATAACTATGATTATGTACCTTAAAGGGTTAGTTCACCAAAAAATGAAAGTAATGTAATTTATTACTCACCCTCATGCCGTTCCACACCCGTAAGACCTTTGTTAATCTTCGGAACACAAATTAAGATATTTTAGTTGAAATCCGATGGCTCAGTGAGGCCTGCATGGCCAGCAATGACATTTCCTCTCTCAAGATCCATTAATGTACTAAAAACATATTTAAATCAGTTCATGTGAGTACAATGGTTCAATATTAATATTATAAAGCGATGAGAATATTTTTGGTCCGCCAAAAAAACTAAATAACGACTTATTTAGTGATGGCCGATTTCAAAATACTGCTTCAGGAAGCTTCGGAGCATAAATGAATCAGCGTGTCGAATCATGATTCGGATCGCGTGTCAAACCGCCAAACTGCTACTTTGGCGCTCCGAACAGCAGATTCGATACTCTGATTCGTTGTGCTCCGAAGCTTCCTGAAGCAGTGTTTTGAAATCGGCCATCACTAAATAAGTCGTTATTTTGTTTTTTTTGGCGCACCAAAAATATTCTCGTCGCTTTATAATATTAAGATAGAACCACTGTACTCACATGAACTGATTTAGATGTGTTTTTAGTATCTTTATGGATCTTGAGAGAGGATATGTCATTGCTCCCTATGGAGGCCTCACTGAGCCATCGGATTTCAACTAAAATATCTTAATTTGTGTTCCGAAGATGAATGAAGGTCTTACGGGTGTGGAACGGCATGAGTGAGTAATTAATGACAGAATTTAAATTTTTGGGTGAACTAACCCTTTAATAAATGTGTTAAAACATGGGTAATGAATGAGCTAATCAAGCCCACGCGGGATGTGCCTCTCCAGAACTACATCAAAGATACTCTGTAGCAAGGTCAGCTGCATTGACACATTTCACCTTGTTTAAATCTATTCAGCAGAATTATGCAAATGTTGTCATGTCAAAAATCCTGTCAAAATCCCAACCCAGCATAAAGACAACAACGATATAGTAGTTGGCTATTTTTGAACAACAGTTTATGTAGCCTACAGATATAATCATAATCATAATCTTTTCTGCGTGCTGTCACAAAGAAAATAGCTCTTATTTAGTTAGGTCTTCAGAAAGATAAGCCAGTGGGAATAATTATTATTGGAAATAATCACAGAGGCCACACTGAAAATGTAGCTACTGAAACCTGTAAGATTCTGCACTATTCACTGTTCACCAATTAAATAAAATCACATCTGAGACATTTATCATGTTAACTAAAAGGTTGGATACAAAAGGTCAGGGGTTTTTGCTTCAATTTTGCTTTAAAATTCATGTGCCCACGTAATCTTTAATCAAAATAACTTCCCCTCCATCTTGCAGCAACATCTGATGACGTGATTACTGGCGCGAGGGCGAGACAATCTGTCACTCACATGAGATCACAGCAATAGCAAACCACAAACATCGATTCCTGAAGACGAAATCATATTTTTTTTCTTGTTCGTGAAGCAGTCACTCAGATATACGTTACAATAGGGAAGAAAAGGCTATCGCAACTTCGGTTTTATGCCGACTTTAATGCTCACTAAAATTGTTATTCTCTTAATAAAATATTAAAAATTCAATCAAATTAGAAATTAGAATGCAAAAAAAGGAGCATTTTCACTGTTCCAACTTTTGAACGCCAAGCAGCGTTGTGGGTAATGCATTACAAGTAACACGAGCAATGTAATCAGATTACTTTTTTCAAGTAACGAGAAGCAAAATATCCATTACTTTTTCAAATAAGTAACGCAAGTTACTTTGCTTTCCCATTTATTGACTTTCAGCTCTCTTGTCCCCATGTTGAGAGAAATTGGGAGTAAAGACCAATTTATACTAATCCGTCAAGTGTACAGGCTACCCTACGCACACCTCACCAAAAATGTAACCACACCAAAGTCCCTTTAAGACAAGTCATTTCACTCGGCGGCCATCTTTGAAATGCCTCTCGGGTATCCAAGTGCAGCTCCTATCTCTTTGAATGGGGAAACATCAAATTCTCTAAAGCTGTTCACCAAGCTTTCGATTAAATTTCATATTTGAAATAACCAATGAAATCCGACAACAATTGTCTCATAAATTTTGTTTCCAAACGGTCGAATCATGACAAAAAACGGTATTATTCAGGCTGAATCAGGCTAAATGCGCGTCTCTTTAGCTTCATTTCGGAGGTGCGCGTCTGACTGTTTCTAAAGAAACCGGAGCTTCTAACGGCCGCTGCAGTGACGCGATGACTTTACCAATCGGCTATTGGCTCTTATTTAGAAGGCGGGACTTATTCCGCTATATTGCGCGTTGCACTTTCTCCCATTCAAAACAATAGACCGCAAGATCTGTGGTTGGATGGCTTGGTATTATCGCATTTCCACCGACGCATTTCCGGTGTGTTCTGGCCGACAGGCACAGAAAATTCACCCTCCTTCTGCCTCAACCGGTTCACGGGTCATACGTACCATCTCCTCCGACGCCTTCTCTCGTTTCAGCATTTTTAGTGAAATTACTAAAACATCATCCGCTCACTCAAAACAGAGGCGAAGAAACTCAACATAGTGGAACATAGAAACCCCACTGCCAGCTGTTTCAGCAATGCAGACAGAACGGATTCACGACAGAGTACGGTGTACACTCGACGCAGAAATATAAATTGGCCTTACGGAGTGGAGGTGTTGTGTGTGTTGACTGAGTAAACATGATGGTTATTGTAGTTCTAGACTAAATGTGAGCATTTACTCATCTCACTTGCACAAAAACAGATTCAGTATTTCTCAAAATGAACAAAAACAGTGAAACACAAACTCAGAATATTGCGCAAACCTACAATATTACACAAACATACTTTATGTATTTAATAACACTTTATTTTCCAATATCTTTGTGCTGACCTTCGATAATCCAATTCAACCATACCAATAAGCAAAAATGACTTAAGATAAACATCACATTTGTTTCTTTTTTTTTAAATTATTGCTGCGCCCTCTACTGTACAGGTGTAAATTTGCATTTTCTTCTGACTGAGGCTTATTCATTTCACTTTTGGTGTGAAAGGGCCTTTACATTTGTGAAAAAAATATACATGTTGTTGTTGTGATTAAAAAGGTGAGAAAAGGTCATGCAAAAGTAACGTAACTTTACTTTCCATAAAAAGTAACTATGTAACGGTTACTTTTTTTAAGGGAGTAACACAATATTGTAAAGCATTACTTTTAAAAGTAACTTTCCGCAACACTGATCTCAAGTGTCTTGGTATGAGCATCACTATACCATCATACAACCTGAGCACTTTATTAGATCTTCGTAAAGCGATATATCAAACTAATAAATTTCAATCAGTTCATTTCAATAGTTTTAGGTAATCATGCACACTGGCTGCCCTCAAGTGTGTGGAACAGATATTATGGAAACATGAATGCTCTTGAGTTGGTCTAGGTGACCCAAGAGACTGTGAGAGATGTGATGTGACACCACAGTTCGCCCTTCTTCTTGCCCCCTCAGCGCTTCAATTAGATAATTGACAGGTGCATGCAGAGACTGAGACAATCAATTATCCTGGTGACTGTCTGTTGCTCTGCACAACTGCACAGTGTCTTAAGGGTGAAACGCTGAGGACATTGTACCACAGAGGACGCATTCAGTGGCAACTGCTTTCCTTCGGAGGAACAGAGTTTCTCTCTAAAAGTGCTTAGGGGAAACTTGACTGGGTCTACAAGGGAGCTCCGTGATTCATTTGAATGAGTACTACTGATGTATGCAAGAGCATGGTTAAAAGAAAAGGGTTTTTTCTTGTTCTTTTTTAACGATTTGCAACAAGTGTCAGGATAATGAGCAATGCCTGAGGTGGACTGACTGATAACAGGAGTTGTAGTTTTAAACACTTGCTCTGCTCTGTATCTGCATGGCTCTAGAAGCCAGTTAAACCATTGCATTGATGTCATTGCAGCCCTATGGGCATTCACAGAGTCTCCAGACAGACAACAAGCACTATCTGCCCTCTACTGGCCTGTCACTGTATAATCAACGACTGGTGCACTGCATACTTGGTTATTTATATCATGAGGCTGAATGTGTCAAAAATAAATGCATGGAATAAATTATTTCTGTTCTTAATCTTGATGTTTACAGCATAAAACGATTTCATTAACATTAGCAACTGTGTCGGAATGGTTGTTTATGAAATAATTAGGAACGCATGATCACCACCCCATGTCGTACTAGTGGAGAACTCGCGATTTTTTTACTGAGAACAAATTTTGGGTAATTTCGAGTCACACCAGCTCCAAAGGACAAGCTGTTTAAGCTTACCTAGTATTTTCATATAGTGCTACATCACCTGAAGATGTAACCATAGTAACAGTAAGCAGCCCACTCGTTTAGATCAGTACCCTACATTAAATATCGAAAGTTATGTTCTCTCATAATATATCACAATCACATAATTACAGATTTGCTTACAGAAAGTCGGTGTAGAATTTACACAGTGGGCGTGTCAAGTAAAGAATCATAGCGCAAGCAAATTGGTATTGATCATAAAACGTTGTAAGTGTGAATGATGACTGTACAATTTAGTTTGTATTTTATGTACTCTTGGTGAGGAATAACGATAAAGCTTGGCAGGAAACACAACTCATTTAGCTGGTTTATGAGACAGGCACTTGCACTTCAAAAAGCAAACAAAATTTCCAATCATTCTCTTTGGCAGCACATAATTAGAGCATTAATTATGCTCTCATTCTTTGCTATCCATTTAGTAGCACTAATGCTAAAAAGCTTCCTGTCTTGAGGAAAAAACTGCTCGACATTCACAATTCTGAACTCTTAAGGAGGAACTTTCCAGAGCATATGCTGGTTAGGTATGTTTTGAAGCTGGTTTGAGCTGGTTTAATCTAAGTGCTGGTCCTAGTTCAGGACCAGCTTACAGCTTCCATGCTTCAAAACATACCTAACCAGCATATGCTGTTTTTCTCAACAGGGCACTTCTTGCCCATGTTAAATGACAATCACAACAGCGATAAACAGCATCAGAGTAGGCATTGAGGTTATCAATGTCAACGAAAATACATTTCTAATAAAGGTTCTTTACTGGGATCTATAATTCCATTAAAAACCTTTAGCATTCATCAAATTTGACATTTAAGGTTCTTACAGTAGAAAAAAACCTTCTCTTCTGCTCTCATTCATAGATGCAAACTCACCTTTCAGTGGCAACTCACCTTTTTGAGATCAAAATAGGTTAAAACAGTATGTTATTTTTTTTTTTTCGTGAAAACTTAGTTTTGGACATATAGGCCCGGTTTCACAGACAGGGCTTAGCCGAAACCAGGATTAGGTCTTAGTTCAATTAGGATATTTAAGTAGCTTTTATAAACATACACTAGATAAAAACATTACTAGTGTGCATCAAAGACAAAGCAATGGCAGTGACATATTTTTAGATCTGTCAGTACATAAGTTTCTTTCAGTTAAAACAGCTCAAACATGCACTTTAGTCTAGGACTAGTTTAAGCCTCGTCTGTGAAACCAGGGGTTTAGGTAATAAAAAATAAATTTAAAAATCCCTTAAAGTAACTACAAATGAGCATGTAAAGCAAATATCTTTTTTTTTTTTTTTAAAGTGCGGAGCATACCCCTCCCCACGCAATGTTCTCACCTTTTTTCCCCCCTTACCTGTTTGCATCCCGGCTCATTACCTACAACTGAGGTGTCTTTGAGCAAAGCACCTAACCCCCAATCACTCCCTGGGCGCCGCAGCAAAAATGGCTGCCCACTGCTCTGGGTTTGTGTGTGTGTGTATGTGCACTTGGATGGGTGAAATGCAGAGCAAAGACTATAAATAATGGGCAAAGACTAAAAATATAGATGGGATACCATACTTGGCCATACGTCACGTCACATCACTTTCTTGACTTTTTTTCCTTCACTTTTGATTAGAGTAAGCTGCATTTTATGCATCACTACACTACTGGTAATGAACAAAGGATGCTTTTTGCCCACAAAATTTTGCCTACTTTCACTGACGTGACTGTGCCTAAAAAGAAAAATGGTTCTTTTAAGATCTGTTCACTGAAAGGTTCCAAAATGGTTTCTCTATGGCATCGCTGCAAAAAAACCCTTTTGGAACTATTATTTTTAAGAGTGCAGGGCTTTCAGTTTCAAATAATATGCTGATGTAGTTTTGATTGACAAGCTGCTAGAATTACCGTTCTGGGTCATGAACATTCCAGCACCTGTTCTCATTATACACATCCAGTGAAAAATGCCAAAAATGAAGCCAAATAGATCAATACAGATGTTTTGTCATTCCAACTTTATTTCCTGGTTTTGCATCACTTTCCATTTGGATGGCAATTCTTCTCTTTTTGCAGTCATCAAAATGTAGCTGCAGACCAGGAGAGCCTGAGCTCCATCCACTCTTCATCTCAGCAGGAGGGTCTCAGGGGCAAATGAATGAGTCCAGGGCTCTGGGAGGAATGTCAGCTGGCTGAAGGAACAGAAAAGGCCTTGAGCAAAAACTTCTCTTTGTGTACTGCACAGACATGGGTTTCCACGCAAAAAAAATTGTGGGGGGAGAAAAGAGTCTGAATTCTGAAGCACTCGCCCTGTTCAGTTATACTGAAGCCTACAGCGACAGACGGCTTAAGAGTTTCAACAGCCAAAAGCATGCGAGAAACATGGAAAACACTAAAATGAAAAATAAATACATCTTGGGATTTAAAAAAGGGGAAAAAACCTTAATACATTAGTTTAAAAAAAAAATCCTTTCTCAACTTGTGTTTCTTACATATATATTTTAAACACACAGCTTTGTACAATTTGGTAAAGTTCTCCGTTCTCTAGCGGCAGGGGAAGGAGAGGAATGGGCTGCCCACGTTCGCTGGAATGAGGACATGTTCTCGGGACAGGTAAGGCTGAGAGGAGACAGTCCGTCTTCCCTAATTGACGAATGCTGACAGAAGCAAGAGGCCTTGTTAGAATATTCCCCTCATTTTTGGATGGAGGTGTTCAGCAGTGAGGAAGACAGGCTTGTGCGGAGCATGTTATGGATAGAAGCGATGCCCCCGTCATCACAGGAGCAGGGTACTTCTGCCACTCTATTTCTTATCTGTGGGAGGAATAAGACAGAGAGGAATGATGGAATAATCCTGAAACAGGAACGCAATGCCAATGACGGTTTGATTTTAAAATGTTTAGCAGTCAGTGTGTTGACAGTACCTCTGCTCTCGTCGCCATCTGCGGATGACCCAACAGGCCTTTGGCGAAGTAGATTATAATACTTTGTTTCCATCTCCTGAAAAAACGTTACCAAGATATTAGTCAAATTATTACCGACTCAACCACAGTAAAGTCCCCTACGTGTAATTTATACTGTTATATATATTACTGTTAATTACTATTAATAAATCATTAACAAAATTAATAAAACTATTATTATTTATATTTATTTTTAATGATTGTTTAACCACTTAATATATATTATTACACAAAAATATTATACTTTGTTTATATGTAACAGAATAAAATAAATGATTTAAGATCCAATTCTTATCCGTTATTATACAAAAATAATCAGCAATGCGGTAATGGTGTATCAAAACATTTAATAACGGACTATAAAAAAATAAAAGCACAAAAAATACACTCACATACTAGCTAATCGCAAGACAAAGATCACTAAACTAGTCTAATGACCCAGACTTTAAGAAACTTAATGGTCTTAAAAAGTGCAAATCATCATCAGGATCTCAATGTTTTATATCGCGAAACAATAATGTTAATATTTGATATTTGACGAAGCCTTAAAATTCAGAGACGGTTGAGAGCAGACAGACCTTGAGGTGGTTGAGGTTGGCCTGCAGGCAGCGAAGATGTGAGAGGACCTGTCTGCTGAGGCGAGACGTGCTGCCTGAGGAGGGCGAGGAGAACTTCAGGCTGATGCCCGAGTCGGCAGCACAGCTGTGTGCCAAACTCGGCTCCTTTCTCCCGACCTGAATATCGTCATCTGTACTGCTCTCGCCTGAGCCGCCGTACCCCTCCAGAACCAGGTAGGCTGCTGAAAAGCACAACTACAATTAGCTGGGTCACCTGGATGTCAGAGCAGGTGCACTGCCACACCGCTTTCTATTTTTTTTTTTGTCATTTAATGATGATCTTGGTACATGCATCTAACTCTCTGTACAAGCCGGAATTTCCTCAAGACAGCAAAGTTTCTAGGTCAAACACTCACCGTAGTCTTCTGGGCACTCGTAGAAGCCCGTATCTCCAGAAGTGTAGTCCTGAGCTCGACTAGGGGTGCGAGCAGAGCTGTGCTCCACCGGTGTGCGTAGAGAGGTGGTCCTGAGGAGACGACTGCCGGCCGATCGGCCCAATCGCTCACCCTCATCCTGAGCCATCAGCTGAGTCACCAACACCTGCTTCAGCGCCGCCACTGAAAAACATGATCACATGTACACAGACCTTAATAAAATGATACACTGCTATGAAACAACCTGACGCTAACACAACATACAAGACAAGTGTGATTTTGAGAGCCCTTTTATAACTGATGTTAACAAGATACTGAAATGTCTGATAAATTAACAAATCAGTCTTTTAAACTGCTTCACAAAACACGTCTAAATGATTTGTTCATGAATCTAACAGAATCAGAAAAAAAGATATAGTTGAGTAGGAATTGTAATTAAATATTAAAAGTATTATATTTAAAAAGCATTTATTAATCTTAGATAATCTCAACATTTACTAATACATTTTTAAGATCAAATGTCCTGTTTAAATTAGTTAATGCACTGTGAACAAACATGAACTAACATTAACAAATGAATATATGCTTTATGAATTTATTGCTCATTTTTAGCCCATGATTCACTGAAACAAACTGTTCAGAGTTCACATATTTGTTGTTTTCAGCAGAAGTAATTCCCATTAGGAAGCACAAGTATAGAAGATCTTTTATTGTTAGATACTAAACCAATAAAAAAAAAAAGAAGACACTTGGAAAATAAATAAGCCTTTTCTGGAGTTGTCATTTTCTTGAGTTGGCAGGCACACAGACAACTGCCTCCCAAAGCTGAGAAGCAGCCAAAACAAAGCCACAGTAGCCTTAACTCATGGTATCTGGCATTGTTATGATGTTTGGCAAGCACAATTTATTATAATGTAAAATTATTTCATGTTTGTTATTTCAAGTTACCAAAGATAAAACACGATATGAAAGTGATATGTACGTAAGCTAATGCAGTTCAAACAGAGTCTTACAGGTTTTAAGGGCCTCATCTGCTTTAGATGAACAGGATAGAGAGTCTGCGTCCCTGCCGTTCAAGAGTTCAGAGTCCAGATACGAGCCATCCCTGCCAGCTCTCGGGACCTGGTCCTCTTCCCCAGGGTTGGAGTCTGGGACACAGTCCCGCAGGGCTGCCGAGGGTGAAAATTCACTGTCTTTCTCTGAGGACAGATGACGAAGGCTCGAGTTGAGTATTGGTGGCAATCAACACTTTTACAATCAGAGAAGCGTTTGTACATGCACAGCTACCTGCGGACTGGATGCTTCCTGTGGAGATCCGTTCAGAGCCTTTGCTGAACTTGCTTAACTCGACACCGTCTCTGTCGCCACTAGAATACAGTTGAACAGTTATGTAAGGTACATTCCTTTGTCATTTATATTTGCTACTTTTAAAATGCCTTTTATGTATAGGTTTTATTGTTACTCTTGTCCCATTCCCAGACTTTAAATGTTACAAACATAAAAATGTTGTACATAATTCCATTATATATAACCATTTATATCTATATAACTATAATCTAAACAAAGAATTATCAATAATTATCATAAACCATTTTAATATTGGTGTGAAAATGTATCAATTTTTCAAAATATCAAAGTCTGGGTCATAAGTAACAATAAAACCTATATATAAAAGGCATTTGAAAAGTAGCGAATATAAATGACAAAGGAATGTACCTTACATAACCAAGTGATAACCAAGTGTACCAATATGGTCCGTGGTTATCAAGGTGACAACTGTCAGTAAAGAGCTGCATACTTCCCTACTATATAGTAGGAGTGCTAAAAACATAGTATTTTGAAATAGATAGTAGATGAAATCATAGTATTCATAAAACCATACAAGATACTCGTCAGCGTGTGAGATCGCTGATACACAATATTGTCCGTGTTTTTTTTACTTAGGCATATTTGTGCTCATGTATTTGATCATTAATTTACTTGTTTATGTACGCATTTATTTAATTATTTACTTTTATTATCATGGGAAATGACACCTGCAAAATGTGAATTTTCCATTTTATGAGCAAAGATGGACTTGGTGATAAAGAAAAATGTCATGTCGCAATATTGGAAATATTTTAAACCATGAAGGTGAGCCAGTGGATATCACACAAGTAATGTGCAAACTTCACTTGAGAGTTATGCTGGTGAAGAAATCTCAAACCCCAGTCAATCATTCACTACAGAAAAAACAAGATTACAAGATTATATCTCGCAATTCTGATATTTTTCTCGCAATCGCGAGTTTATTTCCCGCAATTCTGACTTCTTTCTCAGAGTCGTGATACTGTATATTAACTTTCAATGGTGAATTTTCAAGTCCAATTCTGAGGGAAAAAAATCAGCTCTCAAGTCTGACATTTTCTTGCAATTGCGAGTTTATATCACACAATTCTGACTTTATAACTCACAATTGCGAGTTCAGTTCATATCTCAATAATCTGAGAAAAAGTCAGAATTGCGAGTTTATAATCACGCAATTCTGACTACAACTCGCAATTGTGAGTTTATATCACAATTGAAAGAAAAAAGTCAGAATTGTGAGATGTAAAAAGTCAGAAATGTAAGATATAAACTCGCAATAACCTTTTTATTTTTTATTCTGTGGCAGAAACAAGGTTTCATAGATAATGGTATATAACTTGTCTTAATTTATTTTCTATATTTCTCGTGGGCCATACGTAGTGAAAAAATGATAAGTATTTCATGTTAAACAAGTTGTTTTTGAAAGTCAGTGTTTGAAATAAAGCTGCTCTTAATTTTCATTGATGACTAATTACAGCGTTTAGAGCTATTATAGACTATTATTATATAGTTTTAATAATATAATTCAATGTATAACAAACCTAAATGTTTTGAAGAGTAAGCCAAATTATCTAATCTTTTATTATCCTCGCAGGATAATAAAATAATTATCCTGTCGGTTGTGAGGTAATGCGCTATGAAATTATGCTGGGGCAAAAGGATTGTAATATTTAATAATAATAATAATAATAATTATTATTATTAATACATTAATTGGAAATGCCAAATCATCTTGATATCGCAGATAGCTGATGGTTTTGTCGATATCTCTGGCTATCGCCGATCCACGATATCATCATTTATCTACAAAACCAGTAGTCCAATGGACACTTTACAATCCTATGAGGCTGTGGAAGAGGAGTTGTGAATGGCAGTGTAGCGACGCAAATCACATTGTAGGTTACAGGTCAGTAAGAATAAACACTTTAGTAATGTTAACTAAGCTGAGATCAGTAATAAGAGGTAAGGGACTCACTCATGCGGAGGCAAAGGAATGATGCTGTGGGGTTTGGCGTTCATAACGTCTGCCCACTGAGCGATCTGTCGTTGCCACCTGATATAAAAGAGAGAATAAACATCTCTATAAACAAGAAAGTCGTGGCTTGCAGAAACATCAGAAGGAGAGAAATGTCCAAAACTTACATTCTCTGCTCGGACACTGTTTGGGCCATCAGCTCATAGATCTGAGCTCCATTTTTGGACATGGAGATCACAAAAAATGATCTGTTATCTGGGGAAATAAAGGAAACCTATAAGGATTCATTCTTCAAATATACGTGGGGAGAGGGTTTGACAAATGAGAGGGCAGACGCTCACCTGTCGCCACCGAGCGCACCAGCACAGTGCTGAGCTTGATGATGGGACTGAATATGTGTTTCGTGTCAGCTGTTCCTGCGAGGTTCTTACTGTGACACCTGAGAATAAGACGCTCGTCCTGCTTCTGCAGCAGCACCAGGATGTCTTCCAGGAGTAAAGTATATAGCTCTGACACAAAAACAGACACCAGAGTTATTTTATATAATCATCAGAAACCAGCCCTTGGGAAGTTTGAGAGCAGTGACTTACCAATAGTTTTGTCTTTGTTGATCTTCCAGGACAGAGGACCCTCATGGACCATCTTTCTTTTAGTGAGATCCAGATTCTGAGAGACAATAAACATCAACTTGCATCCTTAAAATAGTTGTAACTAGAAAGGACTCACTAGTTTTGTTCACACAGCACGCAATTTAGATTTTCTTTTCAAATCTGATGTGGACTGACTGATTGTTTACACAGACTTTTTGCAAATAATAAAACTGAATCCATGAATCCAGGGTAGCAAATGTCCATCATATCCAGATTAGTTACTACATAATAGTGAATGCCAAATATGAGCATTAATGGGTACATTTAGACAGCTGTGGACACAGCAACGCTTTTTGTGTGCTGTTACAGTCCAGTGTTTTTATTGTAAACTAAATGTTTTTATTGTTCAACTAAGGGGCCGTTTACACAACACCGTTTTCAACTAAAAACAGAAAAATGTATGCGTTTTGCCAGTTCATTTATACAACAACTGCGTTTTGGGGGCCTGACAACACAAACTTCTGAAAATGGGTTTCAAAGTACAAGTTTTTGAAAATGATCCCATGTAAACTACAAAAACGCAAATTTGTGAAAGCTGTGACATCATGTGCATACATATTACATGTTACATGTTCAGTCTATTGGTGTGTAGTGTTTCTTTACAAAGTGACATCGCCAACTACTGGCCTGGCAGCATAATACAGCGTTTTTAGTCATTTTCACAGATCCGTGTGAACGGGGATCACTTTGACAACGTTGTCACCTGTAACCGAAAAACGTTTCCATTTTTAGTACATCGCTGTCGTGTAAACGTGCACTTAATGTATTTAAAATAGTTTTTTGTTAATTGAAATAAAGCTAGAATAATAGAATAAATAATAGAATAAAATATAAATATTAGATTAAATAAAATAAAATAAGTACTAAAACTGAAGCAAATTAAAATAACAGAAGCACATAAATTTACTAAAACTAAAATTAGAATGAAAAACTGAAAATACTAATGCTAATTCAAAATATTATTAAACACTATAATAGTAGTAACACTTAAATTATATTGTTAATGTCATTTCAAACTATGGATGGGGTTTGGATTTTGTTTTTGTTTTTGCTACTAAATGGATCAGACATGCCAAGAAAAATCATTTGTGTCTGTCTGAATAAATACTAACTTGATTTCAGCTCCTCAAGATGCTGTTTTAGTAAAAATGAATTTTAGACACATGGAATGTGTTTGATGCCGATCCACATGACAACTAAAACAGGTGGAATAACCTACTATTCTCTGCTCCTCAAACACAGTTTTCCGGGAAAGATCCTAGAATAATTTGTATGATTAGTACTAACCTTAAACTCTGAGATCATGGGGTTCTCGCTCTGCTTGAGGGAAGACAGGTCCAGCCGTCTCTGGTAGTCTTCCAGTCTCTGTGGGACATAAACAATATATTTATGCTGCAGAATCCATTAACATTGGTCAACCTTTTATGATACCGATTTTAGACAAAAAAAAACAACAACAAAAAAAAACATTGAGAGCTGCAATCTTTTAAGAAAAACACTGTAGACATGGGAAAAGATTAGATTTTCCAAGCTGGCCTCTTTTTAATGAATTTCCTTATTAATAATCTCCAGCAGTATACAGGTTGGATCATCCCTGTTTCTGGGCTGATGTAAGAGGACTCAGATGCTTTCAACCTATAGATGAGTATTGACAATCATTAAGTTTTGGTTTTCCAGTCCTTCCTTTAAGCTGACCTCAGGCTATAAAATCTGCCATCCTTGGGCTGTCTACTGAGTGAGAGAGAGAGAGAGAGAGAGAGAGAGAGAGTGGCAGCTCGATCGAGATGCACTGCTTACCTGTTTATTCTCGGACTCCTTCACAGACTGGTTGACGTGGTTGAGAATTTGTCGACAGCATTCGGCTGCTCGTCTCACTTTGTCTTTCTCCTCTGACTCATCTGTCAGTAAAGAAGATACATAACGTACATGCACACATATTTCAAGAAGATACTAATCAACTCTTTAAGAACATCCTGGCCAGCCAAGTGCCCTCTATTTCCTCTAGTGCCCAACACTGAGACTACTGTCAAGCTCAGATGAATATAAGGAGAATCACCTCCTCCTTAATAGCTAGTTATACTTTACTTTTATTGCCTTCCTCTGACAATGCCAAGAGAGCCACAATTTAACACGGCTGCCAAATAATCTGAGAGACGCTTTGAAAGTGTTCAGTTCCTCCTTCAGAACATTTCAGAATAATAATAGGGATTTAAGAGCTGGCATAGCTTAATTTACTAATGGTTTGTGTCCAGGCAGGAAACACAGTTGCGTAGGGACCGCAAAGGAGTGATGGGGACTGTGGAATATTTTATGGAAAATAAAAAGATCTTAGAAAATGACCAAATGTACCGTAAGGAAAAAAACAAACAAATCATCATATAGTTTTGTTAACAACAACAAAAAACATCTCTGCTTCCTTACAGCAAATATGTTCATAATTAATTTGTATGTCACCCCAGTCATCAGTGTCACATTATCCTTCAGAATTCATTCTAATATGCTGATTTTTGCATTTCTTATAATCCTCAATGTTGATAATAATGGTTGTCTTGAGGTCTTAAACCAGAAACACACCAAGCCGACGAACTAGCCGACAAAAAGCCTGTGTTCCAGGCTTTATACAGAGCTTTGAAAGAGATGGTCAACTGCATTTAATAACGGAAGTGACTTCCTTAAAATTTTAAGAACTCACAACTGAATTTTGAGTGGGTTTGGTTGATCCGGTCGACAACTAGCTGTCTGTCACATCACTGACATACCTAGTATGGCATGAGGTGAAAGCGTCATGAATAATTCTTTGCTGTCAATCACTACTGTTAGGACTGACAACGTCTCACAGGTTATGGAAAATGAAGAAAATGAGTTTGAGAACGAGAAACCTGTTATGTGCACAGGACAACCTGAGTTACTTTTGTCAGTACACATGAATGTCAATCCCAAACGTAGCCATTAAGACGAGTGATATACTGGCCAGGCTGATCGATCCAACAGCTTTGTTAATTTTGTTTTAAAATATTTATGTCAATTTCAATTAAGTATCACGTAAAATAAGTGTTCATTTAACTTTAATTTAAATCAAATAGACTATTGGAAGCTAATGGAGACGTGGCTGTATGAAGGAAGAGGATACCTGTGTACTTGGCAATGTTGTCCATCAGTAGGGGGTACTTTGTGAACCTCTGCATCTCTGCAGGGATGATGTCTTTTAGCTGTAGTCGTCGACACAGGCGATTGCTTTCAGCCTCCTGCAAATGGTGCAGAGACAATCAAACAAGAAATTGAGGACAACAGTACATGCAAATCCACAACAAAAGCCTCCCTAATCTTATGCATATTTCCTTGTTATCAAGAGTCTCCAACTTCATGAATAATACACTTCAGTGTGGATTTTACCCTTCACTCAAGTAAGAAAACTAATCCTCTGCAAGTCACAATACTGTGATCTGTCAGCAAGGTATACAAGTTGAATCACTGATGTTTTTGTTAAGCATAAAAAACATCTCTGAAATGTGTCAATTCACTGTCTTTTCACTCACAAACATCTTCATGTCGTCCATCACAGGGATAGTTTAATAAAAAATGAATATACTGTCATCATTTATTCAGTCTATTTTTTTAAACCTGTCTTAACTTTCTTCTGTAGGTGGCAAAAGGAGATGTTCATGCTGCTGTTTTCCATTCCAGTGTTGTTATTGTTAACTAAAGCAATTAAAAATAGATTCCACTAACGCTATTAATAATAGTTTTAATTAAAATAAAGCTGAAATATAACAAAACATAAATATAAGAAAATTTTCATTTAAACAAAAATGAGAAATGCATTGCATTTGTAACTAACTGAAATGCGTTTCATTTTAAGTACTAAAATTACTAAAACTAAAACAGCAATAAAAATAAATTAAAGCTACATTGAAATATACAAATAAACTAATAAAACATCACAAAAATTACTAAAACTAATTTTAAAATTAAAACTCAAAAAATAAAAACTAAAGCTAATTCAAAATATTAATAAAATACTGTAATAGTATAGAAATAATGCTAAAATAACACTGTTCCAGACAATTAGTTAATAGTGACCAAGACAAAATAGCAACATAGAAGTGCAGTATACATGTGTCTGTTGAGGTCATACAATAGCTTTGCATGAGGAACAGACCAAAATATGTTGTTATTCACTGAAAATTTGCTCTCATTGGTCACCATTCATTTTCAATGTATGAAAAAGAGCAGCGTGAACTATCACCTTTTCTATTCCACAGAAGTCAGTCAGCCAAATGGATTTGGAACAACATGACAGTAAGTACATGATGACATTTCTGGGTGAACTGCTTCTTTAAAATGTGAAAAAGCTGTATTTTCTCTAATATACATCTCAAAAGCACAAAGTGTATAATGGATTTGACATTTTTTTACACCTTTATGTTCTAGTGCTTACACACTAGTCTTCTCAATGGAGAGATAAGTGCGGTTGATTTCAGAAAACGCAGCGTATGTGGAAAGGTTGTTAAATCTCAAGTCTTCCTCTCTGTGTTCCCTGCATCCACTTCTGCCACATGATAAAAACAGTGCAGAGAAAAACACAAGCTCTCAACACGCTCAAGACTCCGAACAACTACATTTGCCTAAGGTTAATAAACTCTTATCTTCAAGATAAGCAAATCCTACAGTATATCCTACAAATATAGCTCCAATTAAACAAAATGTCTTTTGTCTTCCGTTTTCTCTGATGTTTGGCTGCCAGGCAAAGCTGATACTATTAACAATTCAGAGATTACTTTAGATAAAGCATCTGTCCTGCTGTAACACTGCATCAAATGAGCGAACCTGCTATTTGTTGTGAAATTAGTAGGGCTTTCAAAAATTTAATTTCAGTTAATGCATTCTGTTCCCCAAAAGAAAAATACATCATACTAATATTATAATATATAATATTATACATTAAAATATGACATAATTAATATTAACATTCATTTATTTATTTATATTATAGAATAATAATAGCTATTTGTTGTAAAATTCTTATAGCTGTCAA
>RJVU01011283.1:823200-875405 GCA_003731715.1 Anabarilius grahami | reverse complement strand
ATAAAATATATTATATTTTAAATAACTGATATTAACATTAATTAATACATATTAATTAATAATTATAATATTAATGAGATAAATAACTAATAAATAACTAGTAATTATAACAAATATTAGAATATCATAAAAAAAAAACTGATGTATGCTTGGAATGCTCCAAACATGCATAATTCACAGCTCTCGTGGCCCTGTGGCGAGAAAGGAGTCTTGACCCACCTGCATGAAGGAGGTGAAACGTTGGTCCTTCTTCTGCCGGGATTTGATGAGCTCCAGGGCGAAGGGCTGGTTACTGCAGAAAGTGCCCACTGCTTGCTTGATCTTCTCCTCCTCTCCTCCACTGAACTACAAAACAGCAAGCCAGAGGATTTGTTGGTGGGTGGTTGAGAGTCTTATCACCCAGAGAAGACCTACTACAACAGCCACAGGATACAAGCAAAACACAAGGCCTTACCCAAGACAGCAACTCATCTCCTATGTGGTCGATGACCGACGACTCGTTCTTCTTGCGTATCGCTGTCATTTGATCCGCTATCCTCACTGAAATTTATAAGATCAGATGCCATGATTAGACATATCTGTGGTGATTTATCTGAAGAAAATGTATTTTGAAAGAAAACATACTGTGCAATTGGATGATTTCCTCCAGGTTGGTGAATATGTTCTTGATGTCAGCAGAGGGCAGTATGTTTTCTCGGGTGAGTTTCTGGTAGAAGACACTGTCTAGGACCTTCAACATGCGTACATGGGCTCGCTCCGTGTAGAACAGTTCTAAGAGCATCAGAGGGTTACTTCAAAATGCTTAACGACCACAACTACTACAAAACACCACCTCTAACAGAATACTTTGTGCATTAAACCTACAGCTCTATAGTGCACCTGCCCGATTCATGTAGTAAAAAATGAACAAGATCGTACCATTAATGACTTCTTGTCTCTTGATCTCGTGGGGTGTCAGGCCAGCTAAAACATCACGCCCGACCAGCTGCTGCCAGTTTGGAGGATCTACATCAGAGTAAACATCACTCCCCTGATCATCCTCACTCTGCAGCTCCTCAAACCTGGGAGGGAGGAGATCGTACATAAATTTACTCTCTCATTAAGCTCAGTGTGAATCTGAATGTGAAGTTGGTGCACAATAAAAGGGCATACAAACAAAAAGCCCATCCAAAAGAGGGATAACTGTATTCTAACCAGGTTTTATGGAAAAAGTTATGGGAAAAATGTTTTTTTTTTTCGGACAGAGGACTGAAAATACCGTGCATTGTGGTATAACCTCAGTCAATCAGTAGATATTTGATGTTTAATATATATTTATGTTGGTATACAGTTTGGACAAACAAGATTTCACAATCTAGCACAAAATAGAAACCAGGCGGTGGAGAAAATTTGTGAATTAGTCGCTTTATTGTGTTGCTTCTGGTTAGGATACAGTGTATAGAGTGATGTGAGAGACAGTAGCTAGTGACCAGTACCTTCTACTGAGTTTAGGTGTGCCCACATCAAGGAGTCTGGAAAACAGTACACACACATGCCCACTTCAATGACAAAAAGTAACAGCACTGATATAAAAATCCTGGCCAATATGTTTAGGCTAATAACCAATAAATGAATGATATTAAAATCCTATATTGTGTCAAATTAAATTAAAAATAAACAGTGAAAACTAAAATCAGTCATTTTTAAATGCTACAAGTAAATGTAGAAGTGTGTTGTGAGCAGTGTGTTTTGACTGGTCAACTGCTTTGAGCATGTTTTGGATGTCACGCCCCTTACAATAACCGTAAGTTTCATCACACAATTTCCTGTTTACTGTTTTGGTGTTTGGGAGTTACAAAAGTTTATGCAACTGAGATGAAGGAAACCATGTTTTTTAAGTAAGGAAAAGTCGATTGGGGGTCATGTTGAACCCATACACCATATAAGAGTTAAATGAGGAATAATGTGACCTGTACGTACCTAGAAGAAAACTCAAGACTACAATTAAGGCATCTTAGGGACTTCAGAAACAGTGTTTACTGATATAGAGAATAACTCCTTAAGGAGCGCAGCGGACTTGGTGTTTTGTGACTTTGCAGACGTTTTTCTTAATCAAACAACAACAACAACAACAATACACACTAAAGAAAGTTGAAGATGTAAAAAAGAATAATAGGACCTCTTTAAGAGATTAACTTTAGATGAGTGGCAAATGTATTCAAAATGTAAAAATAGTGGAAAAGAGCATGCATAATTAAATATCCAATATCAGCAGATACTGATAAAAATAATAAATAAATAAATAATCTGTCGATAATCGATATGGCACTGATATACCATGCATCCTTAAGCCTGGAACACACCAAGCTGACGGACGGTCAAAAAGTTGTGCGCCGACCGACTAAGTTTTCTCAAGTGTGCTGCACACCGTCAGCTGAAGCTGGTCCTCGTCGACTTTTTTTCCAGACGATTCGAAGAGTTGAATCAGCGTCAGGCCATCGGAGAGACAGAAAGAGCTCTGATTAGCTGTTCTAATTTTACGTCATCTTACCTGAGCATTCGAATGTACAAATATTTTTATAATAACATGAGCGGAGTGGAATAAAGACAAGATCAGTATGATTGCGCTGCTTTGTTTATGGTTTGTATACATGCAGTCTTAGTTTTGCTTTCCCTTTTTGAATGCCGAATATAGACAAATATATCTGCTTAAATAGACAGTTATCTCCTTTATACGCAGGTGCAGAAGGCGCGTGCTATTTGAGTCAGCTGAAGTTCTTTCGGTGTGTTCAAGCACATATTTTTTCCCCGACGCAGCCGATGTGAGGTGACGACACCGTCGGCTTCAGTTGCCACTAGATCTTTGACGGGGTGGTGTGTCCCGGCCTTTAACACAGTGAGAACAGAAGTTGAATTACTTGTGCTTTAGCATCAAACACTAAAGGAGTGGTCACATTAGCAATGAGCAAAATCTGAGGAACTTTTTCGCCCTTTTGCAATATCTACTAAAATGGCTGGGCTTTTTGAATTTTGTTGAGCAATGGTAAATGTGACTGCATGTAGAGATACTATGTTACACAAGTCTGAAATGATAAAGAAACGGATATTGTTTTCTGCAAAGCTTTAAAGTATGCACCTGTCTCCATCTCTGTCTTCATCTAGCTGGTCCATGTTGTATGGGATGTAGTCACAGGGCGGGTAGATGCTGTCCAGCACATCTCCAGACGGCACCCCATCACTGAGCCGGGGAACCACTGCAGATGGGCTCATATCTGAGGACACAGAACAGTCTCAATCTCAGACAGCACTCCCGGGAAATAAAAGGAATGATTGCTCAAATGAATGAGATGGAGATGCTGTACTCACTACAGTCTGGGTCCCTGACAGAGGGATCTGTTGGTGAGCTATAAGAGGCGCTTAAGGGGGGAGAGGTGATCAATCCCGGGCTCTGTAAGAGGTCTGAGCCCTCACTCGACTGACTGCCCCGCAAACGTCCACCCTCTATCAGGTCTGACCCACCCATCGCTGGCTGAGACATCTGCTTCTGAGGCCTTTGCTTGATGTTGTCCCCGGCCCTTCCAGCTGCTCAAACACACACCAAACAAGATTCAGCATCAATATGAATCTTTCACAACCCAGAGGAAGGAAAGCAAAATGAGGGCAGGTATTCAGCGCTTAAAAATAGCCAGAAATCGCAAGCTTTCAGGCCTAGCATTAACTACACTACTGTTCAAAAGTTTGTGGTCGGTAAGATGTTTTTATGTTTTTGAAAATTACTTATGCTCACCAAGGCTGCATGAATTTGATCAAAATCTTTGATAAAATACTGTGAAATATTATTACAATTTAAAATAAAATATACAGTGCTCAGCGTAAATGAGTACACCCCCTTTGAAAAGTAACATTTAAAACATTATCTCACTGAACAAAAACAATTTCCAAAATGTTGACAAGACTAAGTTTTATATAACATCTGTTTAACTGATAACATCAAAGTAAGGTTAATAATATAACTTGGAGAACAAAAATTTCAGTTTTACTCAAATAAGGGTGATAAAAGTCTCTCGAGCAAAGCTAAATTTTAACTTACAAATGTCTAATTTAACAAGAATTCAACCACAGGTGAGCCTAATTATTCATTACACAGGTGTCCAGCAGACAGTTGATTATAAAAGGGTGTTAAAACCCCTTCCCATTTCATGCTGTCAGCAATGGCAGCACATGGAAGAGAAATGTCACAAGACCTGAGAAAGAAAATAATTTCTTTACACCAGAAAGGTGAAGGCTACAAGAAGATCAGCAAAGCTTTACTTATCAGTCAGAATATTGTAGCAAAAGTGGTACAAAAATTTAAAAAAGACGGAACTGCAACCATCTCACAGAGACGTCCAGGTCGTCCATGGAAGTTAACACCTCGACATTATCTAAAGTAGTAGAAAGCCAAGCTGGGGTGACTATTTCCAATGACACAATACGGCGTACACTGCAGAGGAATGGCATGCATGGGTGCCATCCACAAAAGAAGCCTCTCCTAAAGCCCAGGCACAAAAGAAGCCCACCAAAAGTTTGCCAGGGCCCATGCTGACGAAGATGAAGACTACTGGGACTCTATACTCTGGAGTGATGAGACCAAGATAAATGTCTTTGGAACTGATGGCTTCAAAACTATATGGCGTCGCAAAGGTGAGGAATACAAAGAAAAATGCATGGTGCCTACAGTGAAACATGGTGGTGGCAGCGTCCGTATGTGGAGCTGCATGAGAGCTGCTGGTGACGGGGAGCTGCATTTCATTGATGGCATCATAAATTCACAGATGTACTGCACTATACTGAAAGAGAAGATGCTACCATCCCTCCGTGCCCTTTGTCGTCGTGCACTTTTCCAACATGACAATGATCCTAAACACGCATCTAAGGCCACTGTTGGATTTCTGAAGAAGAACAGGGTGAAAGTGATTCAGTGGCTCCTGATCTGAACCCAATCGAACACCTATGGGGAAATCTGAAAAGACAAGTTGAGCATCACTCTCCATCCAGCATCCAGTCTCTAAAAGAGGTCATTCTTGAAGAATGGAAAAAGATGTTGCAAAATGTCATCAACTTGTTCATTCCATGTCTAGAAGACTTAGTGCTGTCATTAAAAATCATGGAGGCCATACAAAGTACTAGATGTAGTAGTTTTTGTTGTTGGGTGTACTCATTTTTGCATCACCCTAATTTGAGTAAAACTGAAAAATGTGTAATCTAAGTTATATTATTAACCTTACTTTCATGTTATAAGTTAAACAGATGTTATATTAAACTTAGTCTTGTTAACATTTTGGAAATTGTTTTGTGTTCATTGAGATACTGTTTAAAATGTTACTTTTTTTTTAAAGGGGGTGTACCCATTTACGCTGAGCACTGTATATATGTGGCAGATATTAAAATTCAAGTCTTGAATTTTTTTTGTAAATACATTAAAAGTAAAGCACTAAAAACTAAAATAATTTGCTTTAAACTCCGTAAGTAAATTCATGCATTACAACATTATATTGTAAAATGTGAAATATGGATATTCACAAAGGGACCCAACAAATATGACTGACATTTATGTGTTCTCATTTTAGTTTAATTCAGTTTACCTGTATAGTTTGAACATATTAAAACAAACAAATGTAGACAGTTTCAACATGTTAATGTGTTAAATAAATTAAAATGCCTGTTTTTAATCAAATAATATAAGGACAGTTTTGTGGCTGGTAAACAATGTATGACATGTATGGTACATTTTTTCAAACCAGCCATTAATTAAAGATGGACAAAAAAAAAAAAAAAAAAGTTCAAAGCCTTATGAAAAAAAGTGTCTTCAATAGCTGCGGGTTGTATAACTTTTCGTTAGACTTACATGGTACTGAATCGATGCGACTGGGCCACCGCGGGGGAACCCGGATGGGGAAGCGAGGTCTTTTCATTTTCTCCTCCCCTTCCTTTTCTGTTTTGCTTTTCTGTTCAGGAAGGATAAAACAACTATCCTTAGGGTAACGGCTTTACCATGGAAAGACTGAGAAGATAATTGCTCTGTTCCAAAACCTAGTAAACTGCCTACAGGGGCAGCATTTCAAGACATCATAAGCATGCTCTGGGCACAAAATCAACTTAAAGGGTTAGTTCACCCAAAAATGAAAATGATCCCATGATTTACTCACCCTCAAGCCATCCTAGGTGTATAAGACTATCTTCTTTCAAATGAACACAATCTGAGATATATTTAAAAATATCCTGGCTCTTCCAAGCTTTATAATGGTAGTGAATAGGGGGCAAGATTTTAAAGCCCCAAAAAAATGCATCCATCCATCATAAAAATAATTCATACTGCTCCAGGGGGTTAATAAAGGCCTTCTGAAATGAAACGATGGGTTTTTGTAAGAAAAATATCCATATTTAAAACTTTAAAATCTAAAATAAATAGCTTCTGGCAGGCAACCGTACGCATACTGTGCAAGTTGACTTGCGCCACAAGAGCAACCCCTGATGCGATGCATGATGCAGGATGTAGGAGTATCTTAAGCTTAGACGCCCCTCGCGGTTTAAACAAATAGGGCTGTGCAACAAACTCAAACTCCTCTTCTCTTTTATCAAACTCCTCTTCTCTTTTATCAAAATCCTCCGACATTTCTCATTAAAATTTCTCGTTTTAGACTTCTAATTCATGACCAAGGTTTTGTTTTGCTGTATCCTTTGCACATAATTACATACTGTATGTAGATAGCAAGGCAGCTGACTAGGTTTTGGAACAAAGTTAATGTGGTTGAAGTGTGAAAAAATATGAGGCAGATGGAAATGGTACGAGCATATACCCTCAGTTTGGAAGGAAGGAAATTAATTCGAACTCGTTTGGACTCCAGGTTTCTTTGCTCTTTCACCCGCACTCCCAGATGCTTCATGTACATGAAGATCACATACTGTATCGTGGTGCTGGAAGAGACAAAACTCAGTTTTAGGGATGAATTTGACTCTATTCTCACTCCTTGTCCAACTTCAGTAACTAGAGCACAGCATTGAGTATCAAAGTATTTTAATTCCTAATTTAGATTTGAGTCTCTGAGGGTTGTGTTGTGCCTGTTGAGTGCTGTTGGCTCCATGTGGCCAACTCCTTCTGTTCCACATGACTCCTATCTTATTGTGCCTTCTGCCATATGTCACAAAACTCACATGGACACGCACACGAGTTCCCCATCTATCTTCTCACATATGTCCTGTACATTCATAAATCATACAGGCTTGTGGTGTTTCCATATGGCATCTCAAATATGTTTGCCTACATTATGGTAAATGAGGACTAGGAAATGCATGAAGATTAGAAATCTCATTAAGTCGCTCTGTTCTGCAGCATCTTGCATTTGTGTCAAGTGTCAGTGCGCTGGCACCCCAGGCTGACAATTTACAAACAAATCCATTGCAACGTCTTTACACACGATCAAATAACCCTCATCTTTAATGTCTTTATTGTCGATCATTATGGATGAGGTTTGCCGGAGGAAAACATGAAAAAGCCTCACCATTTCTCCTCTTCTGTGGGTTGTGAAGTTGACCTGAAAGAGAGACATGTGTAAAGATGGAGGACAGCCATTGAGGAGGCAATCTTGAGTATGTGGAGTAGGGCTGGATGATATTTATATTTATGTGTTTGCTCTGAAATAAATAAATAAAAGGGCTAAAGCAGTGGTTCAAAACTGGGGGGCCCGGAGTTATAAAAAGGGGGGTGCGGCAATGCTATAGGAAAGGGTATAGTCAGCAGGCCTCACTGTGAAATTATCCCACTTATTATGTGGAAACTTGTCACGTAAATAATTAACTGAACACAAAATATTAATTTGACATACATATAATATTTGCTATTTAACATTTATGAATAAATGTTACTGGTTCAAATTAGCGTTTTTGCGAGATTTAATCAGACATATTGTTAACAGCTGTCCCATCAATACTATGAAAGATCACAAAACTAATCTAATGTCATGATCTTAAGGAAACTTTATGGTCAAATAAAAAGTATACTTGTTGAATATTGTCAGTAAAATCACTGGACATTTATCATTACTATTCAATATATCACCCAGCCCTAATGTGAAGTGATTTACAGAGTGTGTGAGATTCTCACAGAATGTCATCTATCTTGGAGAGGATGTTTTCAGCACAGGATCTCTCTCTCTCTACAGCCAGCTGTTCAGAGTCCAGGCGAGACAGCTCTACCTCAGCCAGGGTCAAACCCATACTACGCTTCTGCCTGTAAGAGTGGATGCGGATGTTTTGTAGGTGTTACGGTCAATCTGAATGAGAACAATGTGGATCACAAGATAGCTCTGATGGTGAATGTCTATATTCCTGACCTGAAGTCCTCCAAGTTTCTCTGAACATCAGGAAGGAGTATTTCCTGCATTGTCTGTATATACTGCCTGTGTAATTCCTCAGGAATCAGTTCTGGTCTCCGCCGCTCTGACAACACATACGCAAAAATAAAGAGTAATCTTAATGTGATGATACACAGGGCAACTTTTTGAGCAATGTTGCCGAGCGATATTGCTTGGGCACTTTCCCATTGAGAACGAGCAACAAATTTCTATCTGGGTACTTTAGATTTTTTTTGAGATCCTCCAATCAGAATGCTAGCAGCCGATCATGTAACCGGCTTGGAGATTTCAGAAAAATATCAAACAAGATGGCGGCCTTTCAGCGGCAGTGGAGCGAAGAAAAGGAGCGTGAACTTTATCTTTTTACGCTGGTAAGTTGTCATGTGTCAAACCAAAACAGGGAATTTACCTCATTTAATGCTTAAAATACTAACAGATGTCCAATTTAATGCACTTAGGGTGTAATTTAGCCATAGAATATTTTTAGTTAAATGCTAAAAAGACAAGCTTCAATTAACGTCTGCAGTGGCGTAGACCGTAGGGAGTATGGCATGAAAAAGTAGCTTTTGACACTATCGACCTAGGTTCATATTCGCCTTTTGCCAAACTCCCTCTTCTCCCTCTTCCCATCACGTATCGATTGGAAAGGCATTTATATTTAATAAAAATGAAGAAAATATTTGAAAAGTTAAAATAACGAGTGTTTAACAATAAAGTAATTATTGGGTTGGCAATAGATTTGCTCCATTAGATTGGTTGCTGCCAGCTTTCCAATGCCCTAATTAGTTGCTCTGTGTCTCACCAGGTTGACGGCAACATTGCCCAGCAACATTGCTCAAAAAGTTGCCCCATGTATCATCACCTTTACACGTTTACTGTTTTTAGTTTCACATTTTTACATTTTAATCAAAGCATCATCTAGCAAGTTAATTGAGCCATTGTACTCATGTAGACCCTTAGCTTGTCCAACAATCTAGGCAATGTCAGGTTTTTACAGTCTTTTAAAGGACAAATCAGCCCACATACACATTTACTAAGCTATCTAAATGGGGTCATATGATACTTAATTTTTTTTTATATAAAACTTCATTATAATTGCTTTAGACTAACCCTAAAAGAAAACTTGTTACATTTTTAGAATGTAAAAATAAATGTATTTGCATTATTATCGATTTTCCCATTGAGGACATCCTCGAATGTCCCCAACCTACAGCTAGGTACATAAACAAAAAAACATTTCTCACAAATACACGGCACACGAACACACCCGTTTATGATCAGTAAACAACAGGAAACAGCTCATTTGGGCCATACAGAGGGTAGTCGTCACTAAACATATTGTCTCTTCAAGCAATGTCAACATGACACACGGTCAGAGTGACCAAGTGCTTCAGATGCTAAATCCATAATTACATGGAGAGTCAACATGAATGTTAAACAGGATTTGTGCCTTCAGAACAACTGCAGGTTTCCCACCGAGGGCTGAGAAATGATTATGTGGTTGGATGTTGAAATGAACACAGAAACACGATTGTTGAAACAACAATGCGAGGGTGAGAATGAGTTTTGTGCTTCCATTAAGACGCTTCTAAAATTAACTGTACTTACCGAGCTCAGTGGAGATGGATTCAGGCACAGCGACCTTCAAATTCTGTTGAACGAAAATAAAAAATTAAAAGGGTTTCTGACAAAAGAAGAAGTTTTATTTTTTTTTTGCCTGCAAAACAACTACAAACACTAAAATAACAAGGTAACAAAACAGCTGAGCTCTGGGAAAAAATATGTACAATTTTCCAAATGAACTACCCGTCCATCTGGCAGAAAGAGAACAAAGTTTGCTGCAGGGAAGACTTACACCCACTCACAATCTAACACGGAGTTTGAGAACAACAACATGCGATGACCGTGGAGGTAAAAGGTTGTCTGAGAGAGCGTTTGCTTCCTGACCCTGAGGGTGCTGGGAAAGGAGTAACCCTCCACACACCTCTCGGGACAAAAGGCACGGTTGATCTGGGTGGATCCAGGATTTGCCTCAACATGCCCGAAGACCAAATGACACCAAGACAGTGCAGACAATGACGGGTTAGAGCGAGAAGAGATGAGGTGTGAAAAGCTCCACTTACTGCCCCCCGGTCTATGAAGAACGTCAAGAAGTCCATGAAGATGCGCCGCATTTCTTTAGAGTTGGTCTGTTTGTAGAGGTCAGCGTACAGGTAGCAGAGCTGTGAGGGGAAGAGGGATTCATAACGTAAAATGTTAATCTAAAATGTGCGCCATTTATTAGGCGCATATCCAAGTGTTTGTGCAGAGAGTGGAAGCTAAAGTACTGCATGACATGGAGGCTCTGGCGCAATCACTTGCATTTTTCCTGATAACAGTAGAAACAACTTGAAATACTCCGTCATTTTTGGTCATACAGATAAGAGTAATACATCATTCAAAACTGCAATGGTCTGCTTTTATTTAAATCATATAAAATCTTTGTAAAATAAAGAAAAACAGGATGCTCATTGAGCGTGGAATAGGCTATATTAAGCATATATGTTAAAGGCTCATTATGGTTTAGTATTCTCCTCAGTACACATTTAAGTAATTCAATTAATATAAACGTGCGATCAGTCAACTAATGGTTTAAATGAACGACTACTACTTGACTAGAAAAAACTTTAGTCGGGGGCAGCCCTAGATTCTTCGTCCATTTTATTGTCTGTAAGGTGATACCATAAATCTGATTGCTTAGAAAAGCATGACCGATAGCAATAGTCTTGCCTGCTTTAGCAAGCACTGCTAATTACTGCTGGAACTCACCAGAGGCGCAGGGTCAAACTGGGAGATCACATGGTGCAGGAAGGCAGCAAGATGAGCGGGGCGAGTCTTGAGCAGCTCAATACTCTGGAAGCAGCTGCACTGGCCATTCACCTGGAACACATCAGAGCAGTTTAGAGAGTCAGGTGACCAAGATCAAGGTTTCTACACTGAGGGAAAGAAACTGAGAATACCTGCTCTTGCTCTGTGTCAAAGTCATCATCTTCAGCAGCAATGATTTCCGAAGCCAGGCGGGAGGGTGGGCTCCCTATGGAGGATTGGAAACGAGAATCCTACGGCAGGAAGCAGAGAGGGTTGACAATTGTGCTGATCTGAAATCAGATGGTAAGGTCTGTCAAAAGCAATGGTTCTCACCTGGACAGAGCCATCTTCAACCTCAGGGGATGGGCAGGAGTTGAGGCTGTCTCTAGGGGTGCTCTTCGGACTGGAGCAGTTGGAGTCCCTTTGGCTCTCTGGAGAGGCCAGATAGAACTGGCGCTGAACCTGTCACACCATATACACAATTAATCACACCACAGGGAAGAAAGGAACAAGTGCTACTGAGTATACTCATGATAAGTGCCACTGTTTAACTGAGATCAGTGAAGATATCTCAAAGAAAGAGAGCGCATAGTACACTTACAGCTGATACTGAACTTCCACTCCAGAAACCCTCCGGGCTGAAATCTCCCTTATATTGATCCTCATCCACCCAACCGCCATCTTCACTGTTCCTAAGACACAGACCCTCCTAAAGCCCAGATTTATGGCATTATTCAACAATATTCATGATATTTTATCATTGTCTTCTAAAAAGTGATATATCGATCAGACCAATAGTTTAGCATAACTATCACCACACTATTGGCCATTAATGATCACCATCCAGCCTTTTGACAACCAATATTCTAGTAACAAATTACTATAATGCGAACTATAAGTTTTTTAAGGGGAGCTATTAAGCAAGTTGTTTTTTTTATTTTTCTCCCCATTTTGTTTTATGGGGGTCTCCTAGAATAGGCTTTCATGCTAGAATGNTTTAGAATGTATATATAAATAAAAATTAAAAAAATTAAAAAAAATTATATATATATATATTACTTCACATATTTTACATTATTGCCGCACCTCTCTTCCCAGTCTGTCAGTAATGCTGTTTAGTTCTTGTCACTATGAGGTCCCTCCTTACAAAAAAGTGCAATGTGCTCTGAGTAGATGCCTGGACCAGTGTGTTGTGATTGGTCAACCGCTTCGAGTGCGTTTTGGAAATGTCACGCCCCTTACCATAAACGCGAATTTCAACACATTACTAGCACAACTCAACTAGGCCTCACCCCATTTTTGCGTATGCCTTAAAATGAAGGATATTGTGATGTGTACATTCCTGGAAGAAAACTCAAGACTACAAATGAGGCGTTTCAGGGATTTCAGATACAGTGCTTGCTGATATAGAGAATAACTCCCTCTGGAGTGAATTTGTGCTATGTAACTTTGCAAACTTTTTTCATGCCCAAACAGCAACATTTCACACTAAAAAAAAGCTGAAAATGTAAAAAAGCATAATAGGACAAATAGTTTACAAATAGTTGCTTTTTAGTAAGTTCAAGCTTCAATTTCAAATAAATATAAATATATATCTATATTCATATTGGTCACGCACAACTCCAAACAGTGTGTTGGAGATGTTTAGAATGTGAATATCATTGAAACTGGTCAGAAATGTCATACATGTGTAGCTCTGTTGAGCAGGCCCTGCTGATGTGGAATGTGCTTCTTGGCTTCCTGGATGTCCCGTAGTGGTTTGGCTGTAGGAGTTCTGCTGTAGTCCTCCCTTAGTCCCTAAAGAATGAGAAATTTTCATATACTGAATAATCAGGCCTCTTACATTCCAGTTAAATTTTCATACATTTTCATATACTATATAATCAGACCTCTTACACTCCAGTCAAAAGGCAAAAGGCTTTTTTAACAACCGCTCTGACATGTTGCTCTACTCTGTACTCAATGCTTATATTTATTATATTATAAAGGTCTACTTCTATGTCGCTCTCCAAGAAAATCAGAATGACAGATCTGTGTTTACAAGCACTACGAAGGTGGTAAAACTACACTGTGTCGAAACATAGTGGGAGGGACTTAGGTCTGCCCTCTCACTTATCAGCTATACTGGAGCCTAAATTACCTCCCAACAGGAAAGGCCTCATTCTTATCAACTTAAGTCATACTGCAACAATACAGCTCTGTAACTGTAACACTTTACTGACAGGCTATTTTCAATTTCACATAGTGTGTCTATGTGTCTACTTTAAACCAGTAGTTTTAGGTCTGATATTTAGATTCTGACCTGCATGTCCTGTTGCTCCTTGGACACCATTCTCTTGTTGTCCAATCTTTGGTTGTGTGAAGCACTGTTCTCTTCCTACATAGGGTTGGGTTGAGATATGACAAGGAGGAGCAAATGATAAATATTGAATACGTAATTTAATTGGAGGAGAGATATGAGGAAGTAAACTGACAATAAACACAAATTAAAAACATGACAACAAAGAAGGTATGGGGTGCTTACCCATGGTACAAGGGGAGAGGAGGTGCGTTCCACTGCATTGTAAGAATTGGGAGATGTAATAAAAGGGTCCCCGAAACACCCCGGTGACCCGAGACCCACATTTACCTCAGAGAGGGGGATCTGGGGCAACCCCGGAGGTCGGCCTAATACTGTGAGGGCCACATATGAACCGGCTGTGAAGAACAAATTAATTTGGGTCAGCGGTGGAACCATGAGGTGTCCATCTTTAACTAGCATATGGTTTATACTCACATTTGATTAAATTCACCACTTCCACATGGTTTGATTGTGTCACGAAGGTCCCGTTCACCTAAAGGAGAGGAGAAAAGCATTCAAAATGCATTAAACTCTAACTATACAAACATATGCATGCAAGTTCTCCTACACTGACACAAACATGAGGTCATTTTGTGACCAGCAGGTGGCAGAATAGACAGATGCAGAAATGCAGTGGTGAAAAGAGAGAAGGGGTGGGCAGCTCCATATAATAACCTTGTATCTGCAAGTGTCTCACCTTAATGATCCTGTCCCCCGTCTGAACACCTGCACGCATGGCAGCTCCATCTACCGAAAGACAGAAGATGATTATGAAGTTTTACAATGAGTATGAAAGTGAAAGTGAAGTGACATGTGGCCAAGTATGGTGACCCATACTCGGAATTTGTGCTCTGCATTTAACCCATCCAAGTGCACACACACAGCAGTGAACACACACACCGTGAACACACACCCGGAGCAGTGGGCAACCCGGGGAGCGGTTGGGGGTACGGTGCCTTGCTCAAGGGTCTCACCTCAGTCGTGGTATTGAGGGTGGGGAGAGCGCTGGACATTCACTCCCCTCACCGACAATCCCTGCCGGACCTGAGACTCGAACCCATGACCTTTGGGTTACAAGTCCGACTCTCTATCCATTAGGCCACGACTGAAAGTGTTATCTAGTGTGGTGGGTGGTTGCCAGAGCGCTGCAACAAGGTTGCTAAAGGGGTTCTGGGTGGTTTTTAGCAAATTGCTATGTGGTTTATGTGCTCCATTTACACTGCACACAAATTGTTTTTTACTGTCATTTTGCAAATGATGAAACCTCCATTTTGTGCATTCGAGCATTCACTGTCTCTTACAGACTTGACTCGTTCACTACAATGTGAACAAAGTGGTAAACTTTTAGAAAACTGAGCAATTATGAGAGTTTTTATGAGCAATTACTCTGGACACAGTTCCAGAGAATATTGTGCATTGCGTCCTAAAGGAGCACCATACAGACGAAGATAACAAAAAAAAACAAAAAACAAAACACACAACACAACAAGATAATAAAATAAAATAAAACAAAATAAAATAAAATACTGTAGTCAGGGTAGTCAGCATATTGAAATTTACTTGAAACAAAGCTGTTTGGGACAGACTTTATAAAGTCATGCATTCTGTAATTTTTACAATTAATTTTCACAACTTTCAAAACTGTTTTATGGAGTTTTGTCTGCTGACATTTTTGTGGAAAAAGCTGAACAATTGTCTTGTTAAACAATAGTACAGTCCATTGAAAAGACTGTACTACAGTCCCTCACAGCCTCATTTTGCTAAAATTTAAAAATCACATAGACCCTGACTAAGGTCTATGGGATTGTTTATAGCTCCTTCTACTTTATTCAATGAGTATGCAGCCTCCTTTACGATGCTTTGTCTGTTCTCTAATTGGCCCTGGTCAGAGCACATCAGCTCCATTTCTGACCTGCAGCCAAGTCATATCAGCCTGGGGAGGGGAGAGTCTCTGCGACAGATGCCCACAGGACCTGATGGGGGCGGAGAAAGAAAGATAGGCATTTTAGACTGGCGTATTACCCTGTTTGACGAGTTGCACGAAAACAGGGTTGTCCCCACTGACGGTCAGCCCAAAGCCGTTCTCATCTTTCTGAATGATCACGCATCTCTGAACCAGCCCTGGAGGGAGGGAGAGAACAAGAGAGAAAGCATTATAAGAAGGGAGCTACGAAACTGATTTTACTGACTGTCAATGTCTTTATTAAATATTCACCAGGAGAGGCCTATCAAAGCAGATTACAGTAACAATGACTCCAATACCTGATTGAAATGACAGTGCAAGTAAGTGCAGACAGTCAAAGACAAAGTACTTGGCAACATAAAAAATTTTTTAAAAAAAAAATCAGAGAGAGCAGAGTTGTTAAATGTATGCATCAATCTCATAATCCAATTAAAATCTAGCCAGCATCCCAGAATAATGGACAGATATAGGAAATGATAGCGCTGTGGAGGTGTGGGTTATCACGGTCATCCAATACTGCTAGCGTGAGTGATGGGCCTGCTTTTAAAACTGATAGCTCATCCAATCAGATCTGAATACAAAAACCGCAGTACTAAAAATCACAGAAATGAGCAACGTAAACCGATCAAAAAGTCACACAGAGACAAATCTACATCTGTCTTCAAGATGTCCTTTGTGAAATACCTTCAATTATTAAAAAAAAGAAAAAAAAGTTATAAATATGACTTGAGCTCTATCATCAGTGTCTGCAGTAGGCTGTCGATTATCACAGGGGGGAGAACAAATTTAGTCCCTCATTTGTAAAAACAGTTCAGTAAAGGTTCTGTGAAGCTTTTCACAAATTATTCAGTAAAAAGAGTTTTTCTAAATGAACTTCCAACGTTGGCTGAGTTTTCTCCTTATAAACTGTGGTTTATATATCGTTATGCCATTTATCTTCCTGGTATCCTTGCATGTGTCATGTGAAAGTTACTGGATTTACATTGTCATGACTTGAGTTGAAATACTGAATTTAATTTTGAACAAAGTGGTAAGTGATCCTTTTACATGCTAACCAATGTAATGTTGCATATGTATTGTATGTTTTCTACATGACAAAGTTATTCTGGCTTGATAAGTTTGGCTTTTGTTAAGTGGACACCATACAGATGTTGTCTATCAGATTTAACCCTCAAATTCATTGGAGCTGTCAATAAATAAAATAAATAATTGATATATCAAATAAATAAATTCCTTAAATTAAAAAAATTAATCATTTTCTGGAGTTAATGAAAGAAAATGTGCTGAATTGTTCTCTAAATACAGTTTTTATTAGCATTTAATTTTAACACATAATAGTTTCTCTTTTATGAGAATTAAATGAAACAAAATTACATTCTGCCTAAAGGTTTTAAATAATGGTTTCAATGTTAAATTAACTGTTAACTTAACTTACATAATTATATATTATGTATTGTTATAAAAAGTTTGGTGTCAGTATGATCTTTGTTAAAGAAATTAATATTTTTATTCAGCAAGGATGCATTAAAATTGATCAAAAGTGATAGTAAAGACATTTATAACATTAAAAAAGATTTCTATTTCAAATTAATGCTATTCTGAACTTTCTATTCAAAGAATCATGAAAAAACCATAATGGTTTCCACAAAAATATTACCAAACAACCATTTTATGATAATAAAAAGGAAATGCGTTTCTTGAGCACCAAATCATCATATTAGAATGATTTCTGAAGGATCATGTGACACTGAAGACTGGAGTAATGATGCTGAAAATACAGCTTTGACATCACAGGAATAAATTAAAATATTAAAATAGAAAGGTTATATAATGATATTTCACAATATTACAGTTATGTATTTTTGATCAAATACCTTTTGACTTATGAATAATTTGTATCACTCAAACAGTAGCCCAAAGAAGAGTACCATTTTTTCACTTTGTTCACTTATAAAAAGGACATATATAAATATTAAATAGTGCAATCTAATTGAAGTAAAAGTCAAGCATCAAGTGGCAAATAGCAGAAACAATACCTCCTAATTGTATCACTGAAACAAGAATTTTCAGTGAAGCATTTGAAACAATATGTATTGTGAATGCTATGTGCAATATATAAGTGCTATACAAATAACCTTGAATGGAACTGAATTGAAGGGTTAGTTCACCCAAAAATGAAAATTCATCCATTAATTACTCACCCTCATGTCGTTCCACACCTGTAAAATCATTCATCTTCAGAACACAAATTAAGATATTTTTTATAAAATCCAATAGGTCAGTGAGACCTGGATCGCCAGCAATAACACTCCCTTTTCAATGCCCAGAAAGCTACTAAAAACATTTTTAAAACAGTTCATGTGACTACAGTTGTTCAACCTTAATATTATAAAGCGACGAGAATACTTTTTGTGGGCCAAAAATAACAAAATGGTGACTTTAATCCACAATATCTAGTGATGGGCGATTTCAAAACACTGCTTCATGAAGCTTTAAAGTTAATTATTCAAATGATTCGATATTATTGGCACACAAAAAGTATTCCCGTCGCTTTATAATATTAAGGTTGGAGATGAACGAAGGTCTTACAGGTGTGGAACACATTGAGGATGAGTAATTAATGACATAATTTTCATTTTTAGGTAAACTAACCCTTTAAGTATAAATAGTTATCAGGTCTTTAAACTGAGCATTCAGACTCTCTCTGAGCCATCAAGAATAAATGTAATCTATTATTGTCCATTAATACACACACAGCCCAAAATCAACTGAGCAGAAAAGCTGAACTTAAATTAATGCTGATAACACTTGAACTTCACAGTGCAGGAGAAGATTCCCCTATCAGGAGGAAAGAGATCTAGAAACACAGCAACTCATCTTACCACAAGACTCAGGTCTCCTGTCAGCCACTACAAATCCACTCTTCTGCACCAGCACATCTGAGCAACACAACATCATAATACACAACACAGGACACACACGCACACATCACAGAGGACACAGAGAGAGGACTCAAATGAAAAAAATGAGCAATGGCACAAATACACAAAGTGTGGCTGTTTTGGAGTGGGTCATTGTCTATTGATAAGCAGTGAATTCCCAAAGGTATTACATATTAACAAAGTGTGTCCCCCTGAAATGATTAATAAGGTTTTCAGGTATTAAGGTCCCCAGGTGTTAACCCAGAAATCAATGATCGGCACAAATATAACCAACCCAGTTTGGGGTGAAAAGTGCTTTAACGAGAGATAACATTCTCTAAAGTGGTTACGCAATGGCGCATCTTAAAATATGGTTAATCATAGTTACTCAGAACACGAGAGAGCAAATTGTGGATCTGATTAGCCAGACCTACTCAAATTTCTCACAAAAATTTAATCAGTGATATTGTTTAACAGGATATATAAGATTTATGACAATTGTTTCCATCTTTAAGTAAGGATATACAACTCTGGGCTGAAATTTATCACACAAAAGAGCCACACTTCTCAGACACTCCTAAAGGAATATTGGAAAGATATTAGAGTTGGGCGATATATCATAGGCTAATATATTTTCAAATAATTTTTGCTGAAGTAACATTGTAAATTTACTAAATAAATAATTTAGTTTGGCCTCAAAATTTGACATCGTCTTAATGTTTGTAAGTTCAATTAATTTCCATTAAACATTTCAAAATGTCCACATAGTGTTTTAGTGATGATGTTTTTTTTTTTTTAACCCAACCCGGAGGTTAGCATTGCCCTGTGTCCCTTGACAAAAACCCAATAGGATTTCCCTTATTTTTGGCTTATGGCTGAAAATTAGCCCTGTGACTAACAAAAGTTTCAAATTCTTCTACGTTTTGCTCATCAAGATAATCTTCACATATAAATAACGTTTATAAATTTTGTAGTCTAAACAATTTCCCAGAAGTAAAAGGCTAAAGTTAGGCTATAAAAAAAGAACATCACAGTTGAATGACTTCAATTTCAATTAAGCTTTGACACCTCTTTCAGTCTTTATTTAAAATCTACAAGTTGGAAAGTTTGAGTTAAAATAGTTTGCAAGAGCATGAGGCTGTAAAAACGGACTAATGATTAGATGAGTTTTCCCGTTTCGGTCCGATGGCACTTAATGTCCCCGATTCTGACAACTTCCGTCGTCTCATTAAGCCACTTGTTAGCAACTGCCTTTTTCAAGACAAGTAAAAGCTTTAAAAAAAAAAATAAATGAGTAGGGTATTACTGATAGATTTTATGTTTTAGAATAAAATGTCAAAATATCTTGAGCTTGAGTTAACTGCAAACCTTATTTCAGGCATTTAACCAAAAACCTATTAAAAAAACCCAGTGACTTCTGGACATGCAACCAGATGTGCAAAAATGCTGATTAAACTCAGACGCTTGCATTTTCCAACTGGAATTTTTAAATTGGACTAATTTTGTAGTAAAACATTTTTACAAAAAATGTATGCATGTAAATACAATTATTATTTTATGTTATATAATGTTATATATTTCTTTTTTGCACTTTTTACTTGACAACAATGAAAAATTATGGTTCCTCTGACTGAAAAAAAAAAAAGAAAAAATTATTCAGAACATCAGATATTGTCAAAAGAATGAAAAAAATTTCATATTTTTAGCTATATCGCCCAGCCCTAGAGGACACCGTGGTTAAGGTGGTTTAGTCATGCATCAGATGAGGAGAGTCCAACACCAGAGAAACATCCACAATAAACATGCATCACATCCTCTATTCACCACTATTCCCTCATATGTGAAAGTGAGACATTTAAGTCAGGTCAAAAAGCAATCAATAAAACTATGCACTTGTGAAAACTGCTTCAGAATAGCTCAGAAATCTTTGAAAAGACCCCTGAGAAAATTCTGCCATTATCTCATTCAGGCACACAACCGACTTTCAGACGAACAGGAAAACATCTCTCATTCCAAACGATGCGAATCGTATTTTAATCGATACGATTATCACATTGTTCTTCACCATAAACCTCACATTAACGGCAATGCACAGGACTGCTTTTCCTTCTTTACTCTCACCAGCAGCTGAGAGGAAAAACAGAGGCAAAACTTGAAAGAAAAACACACTGACAATGTCTTTCAACTGCCAAAACCGGGGCCAGGAACACGTGCATCGTTTATGGTCAGCAAGTATGAATCATGCCGCTGTTTAAAGCCGTTCCACTGCAGTTAGTGGACAGGCACAGCCTTCCATCTGTGCTGTGTGCGGAGGAAACTGTTTCCATTTTAGAGTCTGAAGAGACCGTGTGAGAGAAGCAGTGTGCTTCGGTCCACACCACACACACACACGAGCAGTTAGGACACTCCTAAGTGCAGCTAAACACTACTATTCTGTATGAGTAGAGAAAGAAAGTGTGAGTGTGAAAGGCAAGTATGAAAGAAAGTGCCCGTCGTCACTTGCCTGTAGGGTCAAACTCATGTGTAGGGGTACCGGGCAGCTTATCGCTTTTGGGCCTCTTGTCGGGAGGGTGGTCTCTGCTGAGAATGCTACTGGTTCTGCAAACACAAACAGGAGAAATCAACGTACAAAGTCAATAAAACACAAACACCCTGGAACAAAAATATAACAATACACCAGTTGCAAAACAAGTGCTCATTTAATTTCAGCAATTATGCATGTCTCATATGCCATCATAAAAATGTAATATGTATTTATCAGCACTGCTCTCTAGATATCAGCAACAACATTAAAGAACTCATGTCATCAACCATTAATTCAGACCAGCTTTAAGTGCTATGACTGATGGGACTGTGTATTGTGTAGTGTTGAGCAGTTTTATCTTGCTGTGTGCTTTTGCTTTGTTAACTTCCTGCTAGGACAACAGATGTGCCACACTGCGCTAATGTAGCCCTATTCATTACACACATCAATTAAGAGTCCTCCTGTTTTTTTTATCAGAAGAGCAAGTGGAAAAGCCTGCGCACAGCAGTATGACTCCAGGTCTAAAAGTAGCCTCTGCAGTAAGGTGAGGTAAGGTGGGGTGAGTGTGTTTAACAGTGCTCTGCTTCCCGCTCACAGGCTGTGTGAGAAACCTCTGTTCTCTAGGCCAGCCAGTGATGGGACACAGTGCTGAAGAAGCCCTTTGTAGGCCTGTCTGACTGAGAGTCACTGTACTAACAGCCCGCTGCCATTTCCTTCACCTGGGCTCACACACTTGACCCGTGGACCCTGCAGACCACCAAACTGACTGAAAATAATGTGCTCAATGAGAAACATCCACACAAAACAATCACTTCAGCATTTTAAACGATGGAGGGTCAGCTAAACATCACATTTGTCTGTCAGCCTGACAGCTCATCGATTTTGAACTCAACCTGCGGGTCAGCCAAACAGCCGGTTAATTACAGGACAGTATACGAGAGAGTTGAATCTATACCCTTAAAGTGAAGTGTAAGACATTTGCAGGGTTGCTCTGAACACTGGGAATAATAGTATGAATGCTTAGCTAACTTTTCTAAGATTGCTTCAGAGGTTAGCTAACTGTGAAATTAACACTGCAGCGAAGTAATAGAAAGGACTCGCTGGGATTAGCCCACCCTTTATGAGGACGGTAGATTATGCAAGGCAATTTGTCACCGCTGGTAAACTAGATAAGTCTAATGAGAGAACAGCCGTCAATCACCGACTTTTTCAATTTAAACTCAATTAATAAAATGAACCTTGAATGCCGGCACAGGCATTCAATCCTGGCAATCCTGTTTCCACTGCCCATAGGGGCCACAATTTCCACATTTAGGCCAGCTGTCACGTGTAAATCAAAATAACGTCAAATAAAAATATCCACTGTTTCACAAAGGACAACCCATCTTAAATTTAACATGAGAGCTAATAACCACTGAAATTACAAGTTTGAATTACCAGTCAAAAACCTAGAAAGAGATTAGAATGACTGAGACCCAAATCAGAAAGCTTGAATCCACTGTTCTTTCTAAAAACTGAAAATGTATCATTTACTCACCGTCATGTTGTTCCAAACTTCCATTACCTTCTTCCTTGGAACACAAAAAATATATATTTTGAAGAATTAAGTCATTATTCACCGCTAATCTTCCCGCTCAAGTGAGCTAACTCTAACTGCAGAGCATGGATCATTGAGTCAGAGTGTTGGATTTGTGAACGAATCAGTTCAGTTTGTGAACCGGATCAACAGTTGTGTCCCGGCAAAGATTTATTCAATCATTTAATATGACGATACCTGCCGTTCTACAGTGCCAGTACCCGCTGACAGCCAGCTGCTGTGAGTATTTGTGTGAGCACTCCGTGAAGAGCATCAAAGATTTCTATTTACAATATGCTTTTGAAGCGTTGAGCTTTGTAACCAATCGCAGACATACCTGTTTAGCGCATGATGTGTTTAAGTTAGTCAGAATCCACACAACACTGCTCAAAACGGCAGAACTTTTGTTCATGCTTGTGACTACTTTGATTATAACCAACAAAGTTTGAAACATGCTTCATTAGACAGCTTCATTGATTATAAAAGGGAGTTTTCACAAAAGTGCAACTTTGTGTACCTTGCATTGAAGTAATTAACGGCTTCGGTAATAATAATTGCAGCGACCTTTGCTCGCTTTCTGTATATAATATATAGTTTTCATGCTGCCAACTACACATTGCAAAGTTTATGGATTGACAACCGTATTTAAAAGTGGGATTGAATCCGATTGACAGTGATAATCTTAACATTGTATGGAACAAAACAAACGGTATATCAAATGATCTGTGCATTAAGTCTTGGAGTGTAAATGCAAAATAATGGCCCTGCCACTTTTTCTATGTAATGTGCTGTTCATTTTATTACTAACTTTTCAAACAAACTTTTCAGTGACTTTTTACATATACAATTTACAGATTTTAAAATATAAAATAATTCTTAGCACTTTATATGATCTTTCCTGACAGTGAGAACATTTTTAATTTAATAAAAAAATAGAAGTTAATATTACAAACGGTTTCTTTGCATTTATTTTGGATTTATTGTCAATACTGGGCTAGCAGTTCACATGGGTAGGGTACTTTGTACTGTGTTTGTGGATGACCATGTTCATCTGCCACCTCCAAAGACCTTTTTTGACCCTGGAAAAACCCTGATACAGGATCTTCAGAACAACCTGAATGTGAGTAAGTGACAGAATGTTCATTTCCAGGTGAATTATCTCTATGAAAATGGTCAAAACAATCATATAGTTCTAAGTCTTCTAGCAGGGGCTGTAATGTAGCACACTGTTCTTGCTTGTATCAGAGCTCTCTGTAACGACACAGGATCCTTTTGAGAGCAGTTTGAGGGAACTGAATGGGCCATTTATGAAAGTGCTTGTAAAACGTTCCATGGTCTACTCAGCTAAAAACCCTCCCGCTAAAGAGGAGGAATGGAAAAGTAAATCCAAACAACCAAAGCAGCTAATAATCATACATTTTACATGTTATTCTCTCCATAATGTATCATGCATGCTGATAGCACATATACGAATACTGCTATTTGTGCTTACGACCACATCTGTTACATTAATGCTTATGCATAAAAAGTGTTAATACAGGATTTTTTTTAGTGTGTCTCCAACTGGTCTAGCCTCTGTAGAGTTAGGCAAAGTTTGAAAATGTATGAGGGGAATGTCTGATGCAAGGGAGGGCATCTTCACTTCTGAAGAAGGAGGTGATAATGGAAAGGAGTTGGAAAGCTAAAGGCAGTGCAAGAATGGCAGGGGAAGATGGGTTTGGTGGGGTGAAGGGGGTGGGCTCTCTGCTCAAATGAGGTTTTGTGTAATAATGGAAAACCTATCCACAAGAAGCCAGAAAGGCCTGGATGAGGGACACTCCAATTACTCAACTCTGAAAGACGTGATTGTCAAAAACCACTCAAAGGAATAGTGGGGTGAAAAACAACATGGCTCTTTTGCTATGTCCTCCCGTCTTTTCCGCACTTTTTAGCTCACAGATTTCTTGAGTGCATGCATTATGTGCATGCATGTGATGGTGTCATGCTCAGGTCGTGGTGAGCAGGCTGGCAGAAAGATAGGGGGTGAAGAGAGCTGGAGGATGATATCAGCGCTGGCTACAGCAGTGGAGGAAAAAACAGAGTGCTGGGCTGGCAGAGAGAGAGAGAGAGAGAGAGAGAAAGAGAAGGAACAGTGACTGTACAGGAGAAAAAGCACATGCTGTTTGTATCCAGTGCGGTCCAGAAGACCTCTGTTCTCCAACTCATGACATCACCACCATGAATACGGCCACATTGCTCCAAATGGTCATGTATGCTTTTCAGCAGAAGTCTGTGTGCGTCAGACCTGTGACCTTACACAAGGGACAGGCGGCAATACTTAAGACACACCAAAGGACTAGGACTCATAATATAGCCTTGTAATAAAGTAATGTTTCGGTTCGACTGAGATACATAGAATGATTTCATTTATCACAGAAGATCATTTTGATTTGCAAATTAAGTACATATCTTATGCATTAATATAAGCATCTTATGTTAACATTGTAGTAGGGTTGAATTGCTATTTTTGATTTATGCCATTTTAAATCGTATTATCATTTATCTTTATTTTTTAACTATAATTATATTTGTCACAAAAGTAAAGTCATCTGGGTCACAAAAATGGGTCAAAAAATATGAACAAATTTTAGGATGTCATTTTGTCATGATTTTCCAGCAAAAGGTTTGGAATTCATATCTGTCATGAAGTTATATATACATATAGTTATAGCTGTTTAATTTCTGATTATAGCTTATTTTATTACATTAAAACCCAACAAATAATTACTTATTTAAGAAATATAAATAAGGAATAATTTTAATCATATTTGATTATTTGTAATCATTTACATTTAATGAAATATATTCTTTTATGATAGTAAAAATATGTTGCTAAAACCTAAATATTTTCTGGGCTGACCGAGCCAGCAGATTATTATTATTATTTTCTTTTTCAAATTTTGAACAATAAAAGAAAAATCTTTGATTTACAAATTACCAAATTTCTGAAACTACTTAAGGTTGTAAGTGATGTCAGGTCACAAGCACTGTCTGCAGAGATAAATATAAAAACATTCCTTGAACTGATTCGCATGCAGTGTTATAAGAACGTCTACTCTACCCAATAAATAAAATCACATGGACACACACTGTAAAAAACCCAACTTGAAAAAAGTTCAAATAACTGGTTTTGTTGTGTTGGCTCAGCAAAAATCTATGGAAAAGTCAGTACAACTATGTTTAATACACTTACTCAACACAATCCAGGTGTTTTTCCATAAACTTAAAACGATTAGTTTTGTGAACAAAGCTTTGCAAGTTCAACCAAAAAACTCAAATAAATAAGTTAGCAGAAGTTAAGTCAATCTCGTTTAGGGAACTGCCCTCCCATAAGCAAATGCAAATTTTAGAATAAAATGCAACCATTTGGTTATGGTAAAGAAAAATTGGTGTTTAGTTATTTTACTTATTTATAACTTAGTTATATAATTTAACTCAGTTAAATAAGCTTAATGTATAATTGTAAATTAATAGTAATTGAATACTATTATTGTAAAATAATGATAATAATAATTAATATTAATAATTATATATATTATATAAATTATTTATGTTGTTATTAATATTATTATTATTATAATTTAAAGTATGGCTACTGTATAAATAATATTATTTTACAATGATAATAAAATTAGTATTATTATAATTATAATAATAATAATTATTAATAATTTCAGAGCTGCATTACAGAGGGTCATGCTGTTATGTTATCCCTTAATGCTTTAACATGAAATCAGGGTGATAAGATGATATGCTGGCTGCACTCAAAAAAAAATTCAGGCTAAACTTAAGTTTCATGTGTTTGCGCACTACTGAGTTAAAGTACCATTGAAGCAGCGTCAGAGTTAATGAGATAATTAAGTGATAAATTGAGTGATGATTGACCATTATTGAAGACACCTGATGATAACAAGCAGAATCACCAAAGGAGAAAACCACAATTTTTAAGCCACCATCGTGGAGATGAGGGTTTGCTTTAGTTGGGCTCTTGACCCTTTACTTTTTAATATTAGATTTTGTTTGGGCTGTTGTAACAGCTAGTCAAGCAAAAAAAAGATGATAAGGTGGTGTTGGTTATGTATTTACATAGTCATTATTTGACCTGAATCACTGAACTCATTTAGAGCCCAATCTCTGAGTTAGATTTACATTATTGATTACAGCAGCACTGTGATTCAACAGCAGAAGATCAGCTTTCTCAATATAATCTGAAAAATCTCTCAAAAGTTCTGATAAAAAAAAAAGGTAATGAATTTAGAGACACAGACATCAAGAATCAGTCTGTGAATCTCAACAGTGGTGGCCATCAAAAAACATGTTGCAGTGCATTCTGGGAGCCACCAATCAAAATTCATCCATGGCTCCCATCATGCATTGCTGCATGAATAAATTATGAGCTGAATTGTCACTATGTTGAGTTGGCCCAACTTAAAGTTTGTTAAAGAATAGTTGGACCTCTCCAGAAAACTAACAATCTTAAGTTAACTCAACTAAACATTTTTGGTATGACTGACAACTTAATTTCAGTCAGTTTAACTGTTATTTACAAAAGTTGAGTAAACAAGAAAAAGCTAGGAAAAATTAGTACCAAGATTTTTTTTGTTGTACTGGCTTAAATTTTTTTACAGTGCACATAGTAACCTAGTAAATGTACACTGTAGCCTTTCACTTCTCCTTAAAATGCCAAATGGGGAACTTGCCTTTAAACTATAAGGGACAAAACCACCCACTCCAGGGGGGTATGGTTTCATTTGCAGATCTGTCAAATTTTGGCTGCTTGTGTCAGTGGAAATTAGTGAAGCGAAGCCAACAGAAAAATAAACACTGCAGATGTCTCTTCACAGAATAACAATAAAGTCATTTAATAAATAAAAGGCTGCATCTATGGCCATTATGAACCAAAATGAATTAGCAAATCCAGGAAGCATCTAAGCAAATAAGAAGAGGACAAATGCTTTGAGGATGGAAGAGGCAGAGTCTTTATGGCCCCAAGCGCACCAACTGGCTCTAACAGGAGCCTGCATTTGCTCCAAACATCAGCTGTTAAAACCCATTAAACAGTGATGACTGAGTAATGACATGATCAAACAAGTGTGCTTGCGAGCATGCACACGCACACACAGATACAGTCAGGGTAATAATGGGAAGCGAGAGCAAAAGAGAAAGTAAATGAAAAAGGTAAGTGGATGTGGAAATGGCATTTGAGTTAATGTCAGATGACACGGGTCGAGTTGGGCCTCTGAAATGACCGGCCCCTCCCCCATGTGACATCACAATGGGGCTGAGCGGCAGCGGCCTGGGGAGATTTTCCTTTTCTGCTCCAATAAACTCAATCACCCGTCCTGACAGGGCTGGAGGATGTGCATTTCTTCACGCTAGATTGTCCGTTTAAATTCTTTGATATTGCAGGAGGAGGTGGGAAAGCAGAGAGTAAGCCAAGTTCACAACACACTTTGTTGCCACCAAGGTCAAGAGGACAAGCTGGCGCCGAAAGGCAGTCAGAACTCGTAACGATCCATACCTCCCAAAACAAAAGATCACAATCGACACAGGTCCTACTCTGTTAAAAACTAAAGACAGACAGCCTGCTAATTAGAAGAAGTTGCTAAAGAAGCTTCATGCTTTGCTACTTAGAGAGTTTCGGGCAGCCAAGTTGGCAATGTTTATGCCAAGCACCCCAAACAAGACACTGCAGACACCATTAATTAGCCCTAGCCTCTGACTTCATTTTCATAGAGATTTATTATATATTAGATATTCCTAATTCTAGCTGCAAACCTTCTGTTGGCTGGAGTATGTTAGCAGGGCAACAGTGATTTAATGTGTTATGCTCATGAAGAAGCAGTACTGAAACAGACTTTCCCAGAAAATAAATAAACATTTTTTTCAAATGAATTTTGTAAAATGGTCTTTGCTCCAGGCAGCATTGTGAAAATGGAAACACTAAATAAACAGATGCACCGATCGATCGGCCAGGGATCGGAATCGGCCGATTTTCCTCATGATCGGCCGATCAGTCTCACTTCTTACCGATTCCGAGCCGATCCGTTTTGTTACCAGCGGCACAGGCAATAACGTCAGCTGCGCGTTCTCGCTCTCTTCTCTCCGACGGTGAAGTGACACAGCCCCGTGCGGGCGCCTCCTCTCTCTCTCTCATCTCATTCGCTCTGGTTAAATAGTGCATCTATTAGGCATAATTTTAGTCATTCCCGCAGGTTTCGTGCTCACACCAAAAGCGTGTGCACCACTGATCTATATAGGTGGAGCGAACAAGCCACGCTCAAACAGAGACAGAAGGCAAACAGAGTCACAATAAATACCAAAATGGGTGGCTTCCTGCGCTTAAACGGTCAAATACATAAGAAAATTGTCAAAATGCCCGTCTTGGCAATTATTCAGATAAATACATTCAGTTTTGCATCATTATAGTTGAGAAAGAGAAAGCATGTTGTGTAACAGTATTGGGTCCGTTCATAAACTCTTAAAGGGACAGCAGTCCAATATTCCTGCTGCTGTCTGTTATGTTAATCAAAAAACAAAAGACAAAGAAAATCCCTTTCTGCTCTTGACTAAATACGTTTTATAACTTTAATGGTAAGATCTGTATTTAATAATAAAGACTACAGAAATTAAGGTAAACATGTAAAATAACACTGAATGTGCCATTTTACATTTGATTACTTTAATTTCTGTAGTATTTCTAACCTGAATAAAAATCTACTTAACCTGAAAAACTTAGTTTCATAGCTCTCTTTATTCTATTGCATTTATTTGTGCTTGTTAGCAATTTTTTTTATTCGTTCTTATTTTATTACTGACTTTTTTTAATGAAAATAAAACTGCGTTGAAGCAAAATTGATTTTTGTATTATAGTTCTTAGAAAAAAAAATCGGAATCTGCAAAAATCGGTATCGGCAGATCACACTAAAAAAAAAAAAAAAAAAAAAAAAAAAAAAAAAAAAAAAACGGAATCGGCCAAGAAAATTGCAATTGGTGCATCTCAATAAATAAATACATTTTTTTTTTAATTAAAAAGAAATAAAAAAATTGTCCTTGCTACAGGCAATCTGTATCGATCAATAAAATAAAATAAGATGAAATACTTTCCAGAAGGAAAATTTTTTCAAAATATCATCTTTTGTTTTTTCAACAGAAGAAAGTTATATGGGTTAAGAACAAAATGTTGAAAAAAAGTTGAGTAAATGACAGAATTTTTGTTTTTTTGGTGGACAATCCGTTTAATTTGTATTTAGCTTGTATTTCCTTTAATACTCCTGAATGTCCGATTTATTTCCATATAGAAAATTTGTATTTTAGTGCATCAGAGCCATGTTAATCCTGCAGCCAACTGTCATACCATCTCACAGCAGTGAAGCACGCAGCACACAGGATTAATCTCGGCCCAGTGTGCCCGCCTTTCCACGCTGCCCCAGAAACTATATAAGATTTAAGAATCCACACAGCGTGAGGGAGAAAAGGACAGGCGAATAAATCATATCCAATCGCCTTCTGCAGAGAGGCAGTCGTCTCTCTCTCCCCACACTTTTCAGTCACAGCTTAATGCACCGGAGAAAATACAGCACAGCAGTCTGGTCTCCACTTGGCACAGAAGGCCAGGGATTGCATAAGCCAAGACTGCAAAGGGAAAAGGAATATGTAAGACTAAACAATATGGCATGGGGAATAGAGAATAGATGTTCACTTTGAAAATGGTTATGTTGAAAATAACACTAGCAGGATGCTTCAGTGTCATGTGAGCTGCCACAAATCTCCTCTTGCATTATACCATTGGTATAGACTTGCACTTTTACTATACGCTTTGGTATCAGAAAGGGTTCGTAAGCATTAACATGAAAATCACAACACTGCAACCCCCAGGTCAATGTCCCTCCCCTTCTCATCAGCCAGGGGGCTTTTGGCTGCAGCTCCACATTTCCCACTCACTGTCGTATAGGGGAATCTATGTTCAAACAAACCCTGTGAAAGAGCTCTCCAAACTCGGCTGCCATTTGCTGTGCTCGGAAAAACAAATTTTAAAACTCTGTATTTATTGACATCTGTTAAGGTTACAAAAACACTCTTGGTAATATAGTGTCAGTCTCCCTTTCCTGGATCACCTAAAGCATGTTAAACTGTAAAATACATTCATCTAATTGGCTGGCTATTTCACATCTTTTAGGAGTCAGGGTGTATAGTTTAATTACAAGTTTATATCAATCTGTCAGGAAACAAAGTTTGTTTACCAGTTAACAGAATCAATTTGGCAAAGTTTACAAGGTTAATAACAGTGAATCTTCAAAAGATATTAAATATTTTGAAGCCATAACCAAGGTATCATGTTTGCTTATGAAATAAGTAGTGTTTATGCGTCACATCGGTCTATTATTGTGGTAGCATTCGTGTAAATTGTTGTAAACAACAAAAACATTTTTGTTGTTTAATGTCAGCCAGACAGCCACTTCCTGTCTAAATAAACCATTCCTAAAAATACTGTGGCAATGGCAACTATATACTACTATAACCTGTGTGAAAATAAGCATATTATAAAGACATGTTTGCCAAGAAAAAAAAAAGAGAAAAAAAATAGGCTTTTATATTTTCATTGTACTAAAGCCATAAAAAACATTCTACATTTATCTGGCAAATATGTACTTTTTAAACATTCAAAGTATTATATTCAAACACTGTTAAATCGCAAGAGAAACATTTTTGATTACATTCAGATGTCTTTGTACAGCACTTTTCACAATCCCAAAAATGTTACAGGCAATATTGCTTACAAACTCAAGGTGGTGATGGAATGGAATAGCTCTGTAGAAACATACACACAAAACAAATATAAACTATTCTTGAAAATATAAATGAAGATGAAGAGTCTTGATGAATTAAAATAGTTTTGTTTCTAGTAAAACTATATGCACACTTGTTTTTACTGTTAAAAATGATTAATCTAACCATGTTTAACAAATATGTCAAGTTACTATGTTAACTTTGATAGTCCTAAAACTAGGGATACGCCAATCCAATACTCAGATTTGTCTATTGGCTCCGATACTGGCATTTTTGCCGGATCGGCATCGGCCGGACGGGACCGATCCAAATCCGATATTGTACGTGTACTATTCTGTGTTATTGTTAAGCCCCACAAAAGGCACAAAAACATTAAAAAGCACCATAAAGTTTTCGTTCACTATATTCCAAGTGTTCTGAAGTCATTCCATAGTTTAATTTGAGGTACAGATGAATACTTAAGTTGTTAAATGTAAGTTCACGTAAATGCCTCCCTCTGCTGCGGCTGTCAGTCATTCTCAATTCAGCATTCAAACTGCGTGTCGCGTTCGGTTACGACAGTCAACACAATGAAACTCTCTCCAAGATGATTCAATGTTTCTATTATTAAACTTCATCTGTAGACAAAGATACCGGTAATACAATAAGCATCAATATATCTTCACTTTGTGCTTTGAACTTTTCAATGAGGAGAGCTGCTGCTGCGCGCTGTGACTCCATGTTGCTTCAAGCACATCATTCTGCACACGGGATGCGCATAAGCGCTTTGTGCCGCTCTGTATGGGAGCCGTTCATATTATAATACTTTTGCGCAATGAAAGATTGTTAATAGCCTTTTTTGTTCTGTCCTATCTTTCATATGTTGCTGCCTCATAAAAAAAAATCTGCGATATAAATTTAAAAGAAATGTCTTTTAATTTTATAGTATATATATAAATATATTTAGTTTATGTCATATGACTCAAACAGTCATGAAAAACAAGCCATGAGTCATGGATGAAGGAGTCAGCTGGACTGTTTATTTTGAATGTCTACCAAGCTAGTGAAGCTATTGGTTTATTTACAGTTGTTGCACTGATGCACAATTATTTAATAAATAATTCACTACATTTGTGTCTGTTTGTTATTTTGTTTTACAAAGTAAGGAAAGTAATGTTTAAGTCAAGCCTGATACCTTGCACAAAAGAATGATCCCAGTCTCTTCCACACAGTGAGGCAAACAGTTTACTAGGTAATTCAGCACTTTTTTTATTATTATTATTTGAATATCGGATCGTATCAGTATCGGCCGATACTGAATCCCAGGTATCGGAATCCGTATCAGAAGCGAAAAAGGTGGATCGGAGCATCCCTACCTATAACTTCTATAGTTTTCTGAAGATCCTCCATTCTCTTGACCCCAAATTCAAAACCCCTGGCAGCTCTTAGCCAGAATGAGAGGCAATGTGCACCTGATTTTATTCTTCCTGCCCAAAGCACTGTCTGAGACTACTACAAAAAAGTAAGCAAAAGTTGCCACAATAGCACCACACATCCTTTTTTTTTTTATTTCCATGTGTCCGCCCAATAATTACGTGCAAACACTCAAAATATCTGCCCAAAGTGACAAAATATTTGCTTTCTTTCATGACATTTGAGCCTTGTGGGTTGCAAAGCATTTGCAGCACATGATTTCACTGTCAAAGCAGTTATGCTAAGTTATATGCTAACAGCAAATTCAAAACAAGACCCATCATCAGGCCGTTCCTGTAATCATACGGCTGCCATATGATAATTAACTGATGACAACAACAACCAAACGTGGGTTTAAGCTGAAAAACACCTGACTTAAATTTCAAGGGTGTTCACTGTAATTGGGTGTTGAAAACAAATTTAAAAAACACCATACCTGAACCTTAGGGATAACTTGCCTATACTTATCAGTAATTAATTGAATGGCCATGTGAAACGCATTTCTTGCCAGTTGACGCAATATACGTTACTCTCAAAGGGACTCATTTTGTGTAACAAAATGTGCATTCATGGCTATCTTCATGCAGTGAGACTGTGATTTCTGAGTTACTTCTATTCATAGACTTTCAGTTGATTTCACAGTGCGGTCTGGGCTTCACAACTGTCAACTGAGATTTTCTGCCAGAGAAACCAGAATATCTGCCCGGCACAGACTAGCCTTCCTCCCAACTATGGTTTTCTGCATTTTTTATGAGTTTCCATTGGGCAAAACTGGTATACTTGTCCAAATCCAACTTCAAGTACTCAAACATCTGTCAATCTGCAAACTTCAGGATTTCCATGCAATCCATCAAGACTAAAAGAAACCAATTTCCCTATATCCGCTCAGAAAGGCGCAAGACACGAGGAAGCACAGCCAAAATCACAATGAGTGCTTTGACAAGACAGATGACTCACCTGCTGCTAAGCTTACGTGCTCATATTTACGTCTGACAACGGAGTAACTAGGTGTGTTTCTGAGACTTTCAGCTGCTTCACCCAAGGTAAAGGTGAGTATAGGTGTGGCCCGGTGCTGTAGTGAAAGGCCCATTTGTCTGGAGCTGGAGGGGGCAGGGGAGAACAGAGTGGAAGGGGGGAAGAACGGGGGTGTCAGACATTGTTGTGACTCCGCAGGGGCTGCTGATCTTTACTGAGACAGATCTGGTGCAGAAAGAGCACCGGAGAGGAGGAGGAGTAGCTGTTGTGTGCATGCCAAAGTGGCAGCAGGGTGCGAGGCCGGCCCACTCCGCTCTTCATTTACACTCCAGTGAGAACGTCTGTCAGCCACTCAGGCCACAAGGATGAGCACAGAACAATATCATGCTCAAAACATCAGGAAACGGCTTCATAAAACCTGAAACTGAATCAAAGTATTGCAGAAAGAACTGGGCGTGTGTCAGGAGAACACAACCCTCGTGTTGACACTATGATCTAAACCTAGAGTGGGCCAACCGGTTCTATGCTTAGAGATAATGGACTGAAAATCTGAGATTTAAGGGAGCTCTGCAATGTCAGATTAATTTACAATAAAAGTATAAATGAATAAATATATCTGTGTTGATTTCAATTGTGCCAGACAGCCAGAAAAACCAGGAAGTGTGTTGTGTGACCAATAGGGTGTTCAAAAGTTGCTTTCAAAAGCTCCTGTGTGTATCTGTGCAAGCATTCTGTGAAGAGTGTCAAAGGTTTCTATTTACAATGTGTTTTTGAAGCTTTGATCATTGTAGCCAATCACAGACATATCTGTTGAGCGTGTGAACGTAATGGCCAATCAGAGGTGTTCAAGTTATTCAGAGTCCACTCAACACCGCTCAGAACGGAGGTTTCATTCACAGCGCGCTTTGGAGATCTGCACGCTAGCGAATCCTTTCATTATTACCAACAAAGTTTAAACATGATGTAAATAAGAGATTCATTGTGGAGTGTAGACAGCTTTTTTGATTATAGTGGGAGTTTTGACAGAAGTGTAGATCTCAGTGAGCAGGTGCTGAACGTAGCCTAAATGATTGATAGTTTCAGTGATTACAAAGGGAGCGCTCTTTGCTCACTTTCAGTCTATAACCCAACATACAACTTGAATCAAAGTTTTGTTTTGCATGCTGCCCAGTACAATCAAAGTTTCTGGATTTACAACTGTATTTAAATACGCGACTGAATCCGAAACGGCAATGATTGACAGTGATATAACCTTTGCAACAGATGGGACAAAACAATCTGATGTTGTATGTCAAAATAGATGTGCCTTAGATGATGAGTGTAAACGCAAACTAATACACCTGCCACGTGTTTTATGTTATTTTGTAGGTATTTTTCACTTAATAATAATTTGTTACATTTATATAGCAATTTTCTGGGTACTCAAAGCGCTTTACATAAGGAAAGGGGAATCTCCTCAACCACCACCAATGTGCAGCATCCACCTGGATGATGCGACGGCAGCCATATTGCACCAGAACACCCCCACACACCAGCTTATTGGCAGAGAGGAGACATGGGGATGATTATGAGGCCTTGATGGACAGAGGCCAATGGGCAAATTTGGCCAGGATGTCGGGGTTACACCCTATTCTTTTTGAAAGGGATTTTTAATGACCACAGAAAGTCAGAACCTCGGTTTAACGTCTCATCCGAAGGACGATAACAATGTTTGTACTTATAAACATGTGACATGCTGTTGAAATGTATCATTTACTTATAATTATCATCATAAATAATAAACTCATTTAACTTAATGTTTTAAATAAAATAGTTCCAAAGGTTTTTGCTATGGTACAGAGAACCATGAAATTTTACTGGTACTGGTACTACAAACTACTGAACTTTTGGTATAGTGACAACCCTAGTGACCAATTTAGTTGATTCAGGCTGACAAGGACTGTGCTCAATTAGTCTGATTGGTTCCTCTTGTTCATTAAAAGAACCAGCCCAATCGAGCGGTTTATTAGGGAACTGGACAGCATGTTCTGTTGTATGATTATCGTTGCATGAAGCCAGCACAATACAACTGAAAACTGGGCTGATTGTTTATTGTCCAAAGATGAATTTGCAATTTGCAAATCTTTCTTTCTCTCCATGCAAAAAAATCACAAATTCACAGCTTTTAGCAAAAACATATAGACTATAAATACCCTTGGCCATGATGCTGCAGATCAATCAGTAGTGCAGCATCACTCCTGAACAGTGGTGCAGGAAACACTATGAATTACAGTAATGAGAACGAGATTTATTTTACATTACAGTAACACTAATTTAAAATGTGCTTTAGGTACCAAAAAATCATGGCAAATATTACTGTATCAAGGGTAACTGATGCCAACTAAAATAACATTATTACCAGAGCAGCAGTCATAAAGAACAAGAAAAATCAACACGCATTTCATTTCAGAATGTATTGATGGTAAAGTTTCAAATATTAAGAGTGTCAAAATATCATATTTTCAATGCATCACAGCTCAGCAGCACGGCTATTTTAAGCAACTTGGATATTAAGCTGCTTTCTGCTTATCACAGATGAACAGGAAACACGTTTCAATGTGAAAAAGAGGAACATAAAATTAATTCTGTCACGCAAGTGTCAGCAGTGTTTAATTCAATATATATTTACTTTTTTGTTTTCCTCTAAAAATTATTATTATTTTTTTTTTTCCTATTATGAAATGTTGTAAAAAATGATATAGCAAATTAATGATTGCTAATATGGTTGATTTTTATTTTTTTTATTTTTTTTTACACATTAAACAAAAACTTGAGGGCATCTACCTTCAATGTGCTGTAAAGCTTTACTATGACATACTGATTTACAATTAACTGTTGTTTCAATGCTAAATGCTAAACAAGACAATGTCTAGGTAAAACAATCTGCTCACAGGCCTGAAAAGCTGTTAACCAATCTACTTACAGGATATCCTGTTATGGCTTACATATCATTCTGCAGTGCCAGTGTATGGGTGAAAGTGAATGATGTCAAGATTCAAAGAAACAACAAATGACTTTATACTGGCATAACCACAGGATTAAAACAAAACAGCACAAGGCTGATGGTAACAAAAGATGCATAGACCATTTGGGTGTTTGCAAACAGCAATGACATGTTTTGTGGGCGGAACCTACCTGGTAGCAGAAAGTGACATTTCTGCAGCCACGGAATTAAAGTATAAAAAAGGTAATTTTCGAGTTTATATCTCACAATTCTGATAAGAAAAAGTCAGATGTAAACTCGATATTCTGACATTTTTCCTCAGAATTGCGATATAAACTCGCAACTGCGAGTTATAAAGTCAGAATTGTGAGGAAAAAAAGTGTTACAGGTTTGAATAATATTTCACTCTGTAACTGTAGGGCTAATACAGTTACAGTTAATTTTTTTTTTTTTTTTTTTTTAAAGATGGCGCCGCTGAGTCCGGTCGCCGTCCAGGTCGCTCCGCTTAGATTGTGTTTTTATTTACTTTTTTACCTACTCTTGCTTTCTCTTTTTACACACATAACCTCTGCACTGATCACTTACGACAAAAGAACACTTTTGGACATTGGACACCGCTTCACTAACCTGTTTCAGGACACTTTATCCCTCAACCCATCGTGGTCATCTGAAATTCTCCGGAACGCCGAGATGAACAATGGCCACCTGGATAACCACCCGTGGCGACGGACCAAGAAACACCGCGGGAAACGCGCTGGGATTCGCAACAGACTGAGGAAAAGAGCTCACAGTCCTCCTCTACCGAGCATTCTGCTCGCCAATGTCCAGTCTCTGGAGAATAAGATGGACGATCTTAAAGCCAGGATAAGTTTCAAACGGGACATAAGGGACTGTAACATCCTTTGTTTGTCTGAAACATGGCTCACGCCCTCGGTCCCGGACGCTGCTGTAACACCGTCGGAAAACTTCTCTGTTTTACGGATGGATAGAACAGCCGAAGCCGGTAAAAGCCGTGGAGGTGGTGTATGTTTCATGATTAACGAGAAATGGTGTGACCCCATGAATATCTCCACTCTGTCGCGCTCCTGCTCGCCTCATCTGGAACATTTAACCATTATTTGCCGCCCATTCTATCTTCCCCGGGAGTTTTCATCGATCATTGCTACTGCTGTTTACATCCCACCACAAGCTGACACCAGTTTGGCTTTGTCCGAGCTCCACGATGTGCTCAGCGGAAACATCAACAAACATCCTGATGCTGCTATTATCATCGCTGGGGACTTTAACAAAGCCAACCTCAGGAAAGTTATGCCTAACTTTTATCAACATGTATCCTGTCCAACCAGAGGACCGAATACACTGGATCATTGTTACACTCAGTTTAAGCTTGCCTACAAAGCTCGCCCACTACCGGCTTTCGGCAAATCAGACCATGCCGCCATTTTCCTTACACCGGAATATAAACAAAAGCTCGTTCAAGATCCTCCGGTGCAGAGGGAGGTGACGCGCTGGTCTGCCCACTCAGAAGACATGCTACAGGCGGCTCTTGATGACGTAGACTGGGACATGTTTCGGGCAAGTTCCTCTGACGTCAGCGAGTTCACGGATGTAGCATTAAGCTTTGTAAACACACTAGCCGAACAAGCTACGGATAAAATAACTATAAGGACCTTCTCAAATCAGAAACCTTGGGTTGACAGAACAATACGTGCAGCAGTAAACAAACGCACTGCTGCTTACAACGCCGGTCTTTTGTCAGGAAACATGAGCGAGTACAAATCATCGTGCTATGCTCTCCGACGCGCAGTAAAAGCTGCCAAACACAGATACAGAGAACGCATTGAGACACATTTCCAGCTAAATGACTCCCGACGCATGTGGCAAGGACTAAGGACCATCTGTGCCTTTGGAAATAAATCCTCTGCAGTGGTGAGAATTGATCCGTCGCTGGCTGACGAGCTAAACACTTTCTACGGCCGCTTTGAAAGCAATCTAAGCAGCGCGAGTCTGCCGATCAGCGCGTCAGGAAGCAGCAGTCAGAGCAGCGATGATCATGTGATCACCGTGTCGGAGGACGAGGTTAGGAGGGCTCTAAAGCGAGTGAACGTCAGGAAAGCAGCCGGACCTGATGGGATTTCCGGCCGTATTCTGCGGTCCTGCGCTGATCAGCTTGCTGGTTTGTTTACATCCATTTTTAATGAGTCTCTTGCTACATCGGTGATTCCCACCTCCTTCAAAAAATCTGTCATCATTCCTGTGCCTAAGAACAATAAACCCTCTTGTCTGAATGACTATCGTCCAGTAGCACTCACATCGATAGTTATGAAGGTCTTCGAGGGACTGGTTAAAAACGTCATCTGCTCCTCCATCCCGGATACCTTGGACCCTCTTCAGTTTGCTTATCGCCCCAACAGATCCACTGATGATGCCATCTCTCACATCCTGTACTCTTCTCTCACACACATTGACAGCAATAACAGGAACTATGTACGGCTGCTATTTATTGACTATAGCTCAGCTTTCAATACTATAGTCCCCATCAAGCTGGCTTCTAAACTCCTGGACCTCGGCCTGAATTCCTCACTCTGCTACTGGATTCTTGATTTCCTCACCGGCAGACCTCAAGTGGTGAAAGCAGGCCAGTACACCTCCAGCTCCATCACTCTGAACGTAGGAGCCCCACAAGGCTGTGTCCTGAGTCCCCTGCTCTACTCTCTCTACACACATGACTGCGTATCTTCCCACAGCTCCACTTCTATTATCAAATTTGCTGATGATACTGTGGTTCTGGGCCTCATTCACAACAATAATGAGAACGCATACTTGGATGAGGTAGAGAAATTAACATCATGGTGCCAGGACAATTGTCTCTCTCTGAATGTGAGCAAAACTAAAGAGCTGATTGTTGACTTCAGGAAGAGACAGAAGCAGCCCTACACTCCTCTTATGATCAGCGGGACCCCTGTGGAGAGGGTGAGTAGCTTCAAGTACCTCGGTGTAAACATCTCCGAGGATCTGACTTGGACTACCCACATTCAAACACAGGTTAATAAAGCCAGGCAAAGACTGTACCATCTGCGACAGCTGAGGAAATTCAGGGTCTCACCAGCAATCCTGAAAACTTTCTATTCAGGAACCATAGAAAGTGTATTGACTCAGTGTATTTCAGTGTGGTATGGGAACAGCTCCAGTCAAGACTGCAAAGCCCTGCAGAGAGTTGAGCGCTTAGCTGAGCGCATCTCAGGGTCTGCTCTTCCCTCTCTGCAGGACATCTACCTCAAACGCTGCAAAAGCAGAGCTGTTAAAATCATCAAGGACTCCATCCACCCCAGTAATCATCTTTTCACTTTGCTGCCATCTGGTAAGCGCTTCCGTAGTCTGATGGCAAAAACCGAGAGACTTAGGAGGAGTTTCTTTCCCCAGGCCATCAGGCTCCTGAACTCAAAAACTGCCTCTTAACATCTTCATGTCTTCACTTAATATGCACTTTATCAGTAAGATAATTCATAATTCACTACCTCACATTGACATACTGAAAGTGTTAACCTGTTTGCTCTTTTGCCTCTTGTACATTCCTGTGTATCTTAATATTTAAGACTACAGTATAATGCACATATGCACATTGCCTCTTGCACATCCCTGTGTATCTTAATATTTAAGACTACAGTTTACTCTCATGCACATTATTTTCCATTCTATATTTAATTCTACAGTATAACTTTTTTTTTTTTTATATTTTATTCTTATATTTTTATTGTTTACTTTTATTTAATTCCTTCATAGCTATAGTTATGTATATTCTCATCTGTGTTGTATTTAATAATTGCACTGTCCATGGAGCGGACCTGACTCTCATTTCACTGCTGGTTATATATGCTCTATATAATTGTGCATGTGACAAATAAAACTCTTGAATCTTAATACATTATGTCCCCTATGAACTGCATATGTGAATATTATATAAATTCGTTTAATGGCTTGCAACCTTAAGCTTCAAAAGGCATCTTCAACGATGGTATTCTGTAAAAAGGTTTTTTTTTATTTTTTACATTCTGATTCTGACATCCAAAAACACAAGATGACACTTTTCCTCTTATTCCGTGGATCTCACCTGTTTTCCTCCACTTGTTACCACTGTTTTTCTGCCACCACAATGCTCGCACAGCTGCAGTGACCTAACTGTGACGTCTCGTCTACTCCCAAATGGTCTATTAGTCACATACAATATTGTGCTGTACAATGAATAACCTGCAGTGATAACAGATGAGAGGAAAACCAATCATCTTCAATCCTGATATTTGTACTCTACCCGATGGAAACGTATGAACAAAACAAGTATACAAGCGAGCCTCTCCCTCAGAGTTACCTTCTATTGCTCTTGTTTCAATCCCTGCGACACTGAAAGCACATCTGTCATCATGGAGATGACCAGACAGACAACCAGTCTGCTGTTCCACAGTGACGTCAGTGGCAAAGACCTGTGAGAGCTGCTCGAATGGCCTAGTTTACCATTAGAAAACACTCTCTGACTGACATTTTTTAAGCCATCATGAGCGAATAGTATGCGAGAACTGAACAAAGAGAGGTTATTGATACATTTATTGAACTTTCCCATGGCTTGGTTTCCACTACTCACTTGTTATTAAAAGTCTGAATATAATCAATAGCAAATGACAGTATGATGAAGTTAGACAAGTCTTTTTACTTGATTTGTGTTATGGTCTAAAAAGGATTAAGTAATAACTAATGCTGTGAACCAGTCGTGAGTTTTGCGATAATTAAATGATCGAAGGAAATACAATACAATGTTACAATGGTTTTCTCCTAAAACTCTTGTCTATATGAAATTATCGACCCTGCCACTAACTGAAAATGTTTTAGGCTTATTATTGAGTGGCTATTTGGCCTCTAAAATGAGATAAGAGACCGCTTGGATCACATTTGAGATAAGAATTGCAAAATAAGCTGTGAGCAACAACAACATGACAGGATTATACCAAACAAAATCAAACATAAGCATGTTATTGGTTGATGGACAATTCAAAATGGCAGCATAGCTCAACAAGCATTTGAAGCAAACCATGACAGAACAATCAACAAAAAATAGTAGCACTAAAAAAATTGAATCCAATATCTGATGTCTGATGGTTATGTAGAAAAAAATGACATGCACAAAAAAGCAGTTCAGGTCAGTGTCATTATTGTTAACTATACAACTAAAAGTATTAAAGGTGCCCTAGATTCAAAAATTAAATTTACCTCGGCATAGTTAAATAACAAGAGTTCGGTACATGGAAATGACATACAGTGAATCTCAAACTCCATTGTTTCCTCCTTCTTATATAAATCTCATTTGTTTAAAAGACCTCCGAAGAACAGGCGAATCTCAACATAACACCGACTGTTACGTAACAGTCGGGGTGTACGCCCCCAATATTTGCATATGCCAGCCCATGTTCCCAACATTATGAAAGGCATTAGACAAGGGCAAGACGTCTGGATGTGCACAGCTGAATCATCAGACTAGGTAAGCAAGCAAGGACAATAGTGAAAAATGGCAGATGGAGCAATAATAACTGACATGATCCATGATTACATGATTACATGTCTTTCTAAATGTTTCGTTTGCATGTTGCTAGTGTACTGTTAAATGTGGTTAAAGTTACCATCGTTTATTACTGTATTCACGGAGACAAGTTATTTTCATTTTTAAAACACTTGCAGTCTGTATAATTCATAAACATAACTTCATTCTTTATAAATCTCTCCAACAGTGTAGCATTAGCCGTTAGCCACGGAGCATAGCCTCAAACTCATTCAGAATCAATGTAAACAGCCAATTAAATACTCTACTTACGCGATTAGATATGTTGCATGACGAACACTTTGTAAAGATCCATTTTGAGGGTTATATTAGCTGTGTGAACTTTGTTTATAGCTGTTTAAGGCAAGCACGATCTCCGTGGGCGTGGAGCACAAGATTTAAATGGGCTGCGCTGCATAAATCGGCACGTTTATAATGATGCCCCAAAATTAATTTTAAAAAAAACTATGGGGTATTTTGAGCTAAAACTTCACAGACACATTCAGGGGACACCTAAGACTTATATTACATCTATTGAAAACATGTTCTTGGGCACCTTTAATGTTTTTTGTTAATTGAAATAATGCGGAATTAAAATATTAGACTAATATTAGTTGAAAAACTCAAACTTTAAAAAATGAGCCAAAATGAACATTATAAATGTTGCCTTTGCAACTAAATGATATAAAAGTACTAAATTACTCAAACCAAATAAATAAACAGAATTACTATAACTTAAACTGAAATTAGAATGAAAACTTAAAATACAAAAACAAAAGGCAATTCAAAACATTAAGAAATACAAAAAAGCATATAAATAATACTAAAATAACACAGATAATAGTATGTGGAGTTTCCTACTATATAGTATCCAAACAGCAGTACCTCAAATGAGTAATATGTCTGAATATGAGTTATTCACAAAACAGTAGCAGAAAAACACAGATCTATTGTATCTGCTGAGATACAAAAGTCTTCAACCAGTTGAAACTTTCCCATAATGCCACAGGAGCTGTCAATGTCAAAAGAGCTGACACTCAGAGAACTGTAAGCTACAGTAAAGGGATCTCTTTTCAAGTGCTGTAAGTGCTATGAAAGCTGTGCATCATGGTTTAATTGTACTTTTTAACTTGAATATTCACTGCTGTGCTGATAGGTCAAAAGACGAATGGGGTCAAAAAACAATGTCAACATGGCAGATGCAACATGTCTGTGAATGTATTTATACTACACATCTACAAACCTAAAAACATTTGCTTCCAAATTCTCATACATTCATTGACTTGCAAAAAACTGGTCAAGAAACTGACTTGATGACCGTAAACCTACATCGAACACAAATAAAAACAAGACTACACCCAATAAAAGCTCAATGCTGCTGACCAACACAGTTCATTATTCAGAGATTTCATAAAAACATAAAAGGTGTCCGCATAAGTATATGGTAGGATCAGACCAAAAGCAAGTTTGTCCACATAACACAAACAAAACTCATACATACCTGTCAGTGACTGTGGACCGTGTGTCGCTCATTGGGCTTTTGTTTTTAGCTGTTATTCCTTCTATATCCTATAGTCATTTTCAGATGCATCAGGAGAAGCATCGGTTTCTGATGTTGCATGAGGCTGTTGCATCCGTATTCTGTTGTGTTGACCCGGAGAGGTTCTCTAAGAATTTTTTTTTTTTTAAAAAACAGAAATTGTATTATAAATGATTCCATACAGTTCACCAAAACCGCAATTAAATCCACATAATTCCAGACAATCATACATTCAAAACACACCCAAAAGTGCATAAGCTGATGACATTATATATTAGACAAATAAAAGCATTTGATATTTTTTTTTAAACTTTAAAAGTAAAAAAATAAATCAGCACATAAAGCACTTATGCATGATATTTTCCAAAATCAATGTTTTTTAAGCCTCCTGAAGTAATCCAAATAACATTTGGTTCGTCCAGAAGTGGTGCTGTTTACAAATAAATAAACTTACTATTTATAAAAACAATAGCAATACTAACTCTACATCTAAAGTATGTATAAAACATGCTAAATACGTTCTGTACATAAAAAAAAAGACAAAAAGTGTTATCTTGTTAGGTTTAACAGTAGGCTATAGCAAGTCAGAAGGCTTGTACAGCTGAGGTCAATAATTTAACCAAAATAACTCTCGAAATTGGTGATTTTTCGTTATTGTGCAGCTGAAAATGTACCTTCGTATTCCGCAGCAGCTCCCAGGTGAAGTCAAAACACTTCCTACTGCTCGGAAGTGCACTCCTTTGGCATTAAAACACTTTTGAGTTTCCTAATGCTGAATTTGTGTGTCTGTCCACAGCCAACACAGCAGCAGCAGCAGCAGTTTGATAACGTTACTCACCGCAACCGAGACTGCAGACAAGGCCTTTGCTATGCTAAAGCTAACAGCAGCCTAATAACGTCTACTCCAAAATTGAGACGCTCTATTTTCCCGACAACAGTAATAAACAGCCGGGTGCATCCACACCAATCCCACAGTCGTCCAGACAGGGAAAAATGCACACGCTCATACACGTGTCACCCCGCGGAGAGTTTCCATGGAGCGGCGACGAAATCACTCCAGCATCAAAATAAACAAAACCACTCGAAAAAAGTTCGCATAGGTCTCCCCGAATGCTTTTAGAAATGATACCGAGCTCGTATGAAAGCGATAGTCCACGTTAAAATCAGTTTAGAGGTTGTAGGTTCCGGTCCATCAAACTGGGGAAAGTTGAGATGTGCCGGACTGCTGCCGTGTCTCCCGCGGGGCTGCGTCTCAAAACCTAGTGAGCCGCCTTCATGGACAGCATTTCCTATTCACCCGAGCTCACACGCGCTCTCTCTGCTGAGCTGATTCGGAACGCAAACAAAAATGTTGTATAAGTAGACATGGTCACTGGAATTTGACAAACAGTCAGTGTTTGGGTTATGGAGTGATGATGGTGAATCAAAGTTGCTTCTTCGCGAAGACGAAGGTTCACTTAAACTGTGGAAACGCGCCCAATGGAGAATAAATGATTAGGACATTTAAAAAATAGTCGATGACAAGTAAATTACTTCTTAATGCAATTTTAGATGGCTTTGAGTGTAGACGTTTTAGTATTTTGTTCATAAAGACGCTAAAACGTACATATTTTGGATGAAACAGTATAGTAATTTGGACGAGTCGTTCACTTTTCGTCCATTTTTCAGTGATATTATGGTTTTTTCAGTAAAAGTCTTGAATTTTCAGATTTGCAGCTGGCTAAAAGATATTATTCTGTTGAAAAATGTGAGCCAGTTACTGGTATTAAATTAAATTTCAAGCCCAAGAGTGCGAAATTTTTCAACTATTATGTTAGTTTGCCTCATGGTGGACGTTCGCAAAACTGCAACGCGTTAACGAGTTGGACCTTTTAGGCTATATCCTCCTTAGACCCAGAAAAAAAAGTTTTTTGAATTTAGTATTTTTTCACGTCATTATATTGTTTAGAGCATAAGAAAAAAAAATGAAAAAATAAAAATTTTTGAAAAATTTGATTTTATTCATGTTATGTCCTCTGTAGTGGACACCAGGACTAAGTTGTTTAAAAAAATAAATGACATGTATAGGCAAAAAAATTGGGATTTGTTTTTAATCACGAATCAATTTTTAGGCTTCAGGATTGTTTTTAACCAAACATTGTATAAATATGATTCTCAACTATGTTATGAAAGATATAATGGAATTAATTGATATACCATTTTACTTTATGCAGTATGTGGGAAAAATGGCCATACATCAGTTTTCCCATTCAATACAATGTATCTAATTTGCTTATTAATGTGTTCTTGGAGCAACATGTAATGAAAAAAGAAGTGTAATAATAGGAGCAATAATAGGCAACATTTTCATAATAATATCTAATAATTAATTGGAATATTGATATATGATTTCTTTCCCTATTCACTTGTTGTATCTCCTAAAATGCCTGATAAACATGATTTAAGTCCTGGTGTCATGTATGAAATCAATGCCCTGTTTCTTAACAGAAAGTCATATTTTGATTATAAACTCCATAACATTTGCCTGAGATGTTCATTTATAAAAAAAATTTTTTTTAAATTAATACGATTTAAATTATATTTACAAAATATTATCATATTTCCATAAGAGTGCTAATTTTCATTTTCAGTCATATTTAAAGACCAAGAAGTTGTTGTCATGGCAAAACCTCTAAAAATGTGGTATCTCTGCAAAGCCCTGAATGTGCTCTTTACGGGTTGTGGCTATGAATGTGCTCTTTAAAACTGTGACATGTACGATATCAGAGAAAATCACTAAAATATAATGTCCACTACAGAGGACAGAAGTCTATTCCTGGGTCCCAGGAGGATATGGATTTTGTTTAGTAATTAGGCTACTCTATGTAAGATATAATAATAATAATAAGAAAAAGACACTGTTTAAAATACACGTAAATATAAGGCTCAAGCAAAAAAAAAACATTCTTCTCTCCAGTGTTAGAAACGAGAGGCCAATCTGCTGGCTGCATCTGATAGATCTTTCCGTCCCTTTTCCCTCCTCCATTACTGTTAAACCTAACAAGATAATACTTTTTTGTATATACAGAACAGAACATATTTAGTATGTTTTATACATATTAACTGCACTTAAATTCGATGTAGCGTAAGTATTGCTACTGTTTTTTGTTTTTATAAACAGTAGGTTTAATTTTTTTGTAAACAGCATTACTTCTGGACGAACCAAATGTTATTTGGGTTACTTGGCTTAAAAAGATTTCTACCTCAACAAAACAAAAATCACTTATTAAACCCCACACATATCTTAATGACTTATAACTCAGAATTAAACACATTCATGATGACTTGAATACACTCTAATGAATTTCTGTTAGTAGATCTGCACAAAAAGAAATGTCTTGCTGTCATAATTACAATTCTTGTCACAAAGGTCTTAGTTACAGTGATTAAATATCCACCAGTCTGAACTTCTGTATGTATGAAACTATTACACACGATTACAACATAATTTAGTTATGTTCAATCTGACACGTGGAATGAGACAACACCCAAAATACATTAATAACTTAAACTGACTTATGGCAATGATAATGAAGATGTTTATTGATTTTATCAACTGGTGTGGTCAATTCACCATAAGTCATCACTAAACTTCTCAATTTGAAAATGGTTACATTTCAATAACAAGACTTCTGGATTTACTTTTTCATTCAAGTCATTAATCACACACGAATCATTCAGTAATCTTCCAGAAACATTTAGTAGAGTTTCATGATCATTTCTGAATATTTCACATACTAAAAGCTTAATGGGAAACAATGTACATATCTAATTAAAATATAACTAATTAAAATTTATCACAAGTAGTATTCCTAATTACAAAAATATCAAATATTTCCAGTGCTTAACAGTTTAAACACTTAATTCCTTATTATGAGTACAAATATATCACATTAGATTTGATTGTAAGAATTTTGAGTTAATCATAATGGCAAATAATAAAAAAAAACAATCAAGACTTTTTAAAGGCTCTAATACAGCATGGATGTTTTCCCATGTGCAGGCTATATTATTACCAGCCAGAAGTGAACTTTAATGGCTGATATCCTTTTTTAAAAAATGTAAACATCTATTAGCGGCAGAGCTTTATTAGCTGTAAAGCTGATTCTCATTCTTCTCTCCAGTGTTAGAAACGAGAGGCCAATCTGCTGGCTGCATCTAAGAGATCTTTCAGTCTCTCTTCATGTGCTGCCCATTGACCTCTGCCATCCTGTGACGATTCATCCAGTGCTGGTATTTGACATGGGATTTGCGGTATGCGAAACGGGCGATGTCAGCCATGAACACCCAGGACAGTGCATACATGGCCACACCGCCACACTTAATGATGAACTTGGGTCTCGGAGAGGTCAGCTCGCAGTACAGCATGTTGCCGCCGACGAAAATGCGCATAAATACAAACAGCAGAACGAACAGAACATCCACCAGGTCTCCGAGGAAGCTGTCGTAGCGGCCAGAGTGTTTCAAGAACCAGCGCGTCTGGAGGAGGGGGTTCGTGATCTCGCTACCAAACAACACGGCGCAAGACTCGATGCCTGACTCCCCCAGCCACAGTGTGAGCATAATACCCAGGATGCTCATGGTGTGGTGAGCGAGCATCACCAGGCCCTCGGTGCGGAAGTACACACACCAGGCCATGTCAAAGATAAAGTAGCCCAGACTGACCACCATAGCAGTGATCTGCAGAGGGGTGTTTTTTGTACCTGCAGATGATATATAGGAAAATATGAGAATTTGTCATGAAAAAAGGCAATATGGCAATGCTAATAAAAAATTATATATACTGTATATTAGGGGTGTGCGATATATAGTCTATAATAATATCGTAATTGTTGTTTTAACAATGTGTGAGCTGACATTATCGAGTATGTCACTCACTTTGCAAAAAATCTAACAAAACCAAGCGGAATATCAGCACGATTGCAAATGTGATATTGTTTTTATTCAACAATTCAATAAACAAGATGTTAATATTAAGCGAGTTACATTTTTTACACAATATTGTCTATTTCTGTTATAATTCATCCATGTAAATAGTTTCAAATAAGCCACAGCAGAACTGCTGCGAGCTATTTTGTTACTGAATCAGTGTTTTTGAACAAATCGGTTGAGTAAATGATTCAATGACCCATTCATAAACAGTCACTTGCTTTGTTTTGTAATGAATCAGCCATTTGAATGACTCAATGGCTCACTCATTAAGAGTGAATATACCTACTTCCCTAGTTGAAAAACAGTACGTGAAAAGAATAGTATGTCCAAATTCATAGTATTCATAACTTGGGCCGGGAATCACAGGGTACCTCACGATACGATACGATACATGGCTCACGATACCGATAATATCACGATACAGCAACTCTGCGATAATCAATATATTGCTATGAAAACAAAATACCTGTGAAAATGTTAAGTGCAGGTTTTCCAGACTGTGGATTTAAATGTGGCCGGGCCTTCTATTATTTTACTCACACTGCTGTACGCCATCCCGTTAAAAACCTCTTTGTCTTAGGCTAGTTATGTCTTATGTCCACATTTCCTTCATTCATGTGTTGAGCGCCACCTCGAGGAGCCATGAAGTAGTGACGCTGGGAGCAGGGAAATCTATTTAGAGCGCCTTATTTTATTAATTAAAATATCGATATTTGGTCCCAGCATATCGATTCTCGCATCGCACGGAGAAGGATAACGATATCCTATCGATATTTTGTCCCACACCTATTCATAAAACAGTAGGTGCAAAGTACCCAGATGACTTCCACAGAGATTCTAAAGTGCACATCTGACTTTTTATTTTTTAATCAAAATAACTTCCCCTCCCTTTTGCAGTGACATCTCTTCTCTGATGACGTGTTTACTGGCATGAGGACGGGACAACCTGTCACTCACATGAGATCGACCAATAGCAAGCCAACCATCCAATCAATTCCTGATATTCAAAATCAAGTCCCGCCCTACTTTTCTTGTTTGAGAAGCTGTTTCACTCGGATATGCATCACAATAGAGAAGAAAAGATCATCGCAACATGCCGACTTTAGCGATCGTGAAGTAAGTTTAAATTCATTATCTACTTAGTATGCGATTTCAGTCACAGAGAATGACTTGCCAGCAACTATTGATGGTTTTAGTTTCATATTTAAAGTATAATACGTTTTTTTAATCATAGCATATATTTTCATTTTGAAAATTCTGTATTTAAAATATGAATCCTATAGAATTATTTATGCAATTATAATTGAAGCATAAATGCATTTATGCCACCTCTTAGCTGCATTAAACAGTCGCACACCCATATATTAACATTTGGTACATCTTGCCTGGGTTGGTGAAAGGCCACGGTCCATCTATGTATCCAAGGTAAGCAGTTATACAGACTGCAAGGATGCCATGGAATAGTGTAACTAGCCGACAGTTCCATTCATAGCCACAAGTCCCATTTGTATAGCACAGCAAAGCATAAAGAGCAATCCACCCAGCTAAGCATACTCCGACTGCCAGCACCAACGGCGACATCTTTATTCCGTAAACCTAATCAAACAAAATGAGCTGTCACATTCAGAAAACACGTTACTATGTTAGATTGGATGCATGTATTCATGAAAGTACTTACTTGAAGCACCACAACGCTTGAGTGACTGAAATAAAAATGGTACTTTCCCTTTGATTCTGATGTGGAATAAGAGCTAAAACCACTCGAGTATGTCTGAAGGGGTATCAGTGGATTTCACATTAACAGTTGAGAAATACTAAAGTCTGGCTTGTATCTGGGTGTGTCAAAACTAGACCAAAAGTAACTGTGGCAACCTTATCCACAGCTCTTTATCCTAATTTTGTCCAAACCTCGGATGTGAACCTGTTGAACTATGTCAATATTAGGTTATTTTATCAGGATATTGATATGTATGAAGGGTTTGAGAAATGAGAAAGGGTTCTTAGGGCCTGTTCACACCAAGAACAATAACGTTTCTTTTTATTCTAAGCGCACCCTGCAGTTTTGTCGTCTGTAACTTTAAATGCTCAAGCTCTTTAAAGCAGGATGGATTCTGATTGGCTGTCAATGTTTTGTCATTTATCAGTTTGAAAAAAATCGTTCTGAAAGTGATTCCAACAATATTGTTCCTCTATGCCGTTATTGTTATAGTTGTGGTGTGGACTCTGCTATTCTTTAATTTTATCATTACCATTATAGTTATCAGTACTCTGTTGGTACGGAACGCGAAAAAAATACAATAAAAAATGAATAAAATAGATAGAGCATTTTTAAAATTTAAAGTAAATTTAATTTGCACAAAAAACCCATGCACTCAATTAAAGGGTTAGTTCACCCAAAAATGAAAATAATGTCATTTATTACTCACCCTCATGTCGTTCTACAGCCATAGGACCAGAACACAAATTAAGATATTGTTGATGAAATCCGATGGCTCAGTGAGGCCTCTATAGACAGCAATGCCATTCAAACTCTCAAGGTCCATTAAGGTACTAAAAACATATTTGAAAAAGTTCATGTGCCTTCTATGCCCTCTGACACATCCCTTGATATTTTTTTAAAACCAGCGCCTGCTTTGAAGGGTATGATTTAATTTATTTATGCTCAGATCCACTCACTTAGATTGGTTTCTTTGTCGTCAATTAAAGCGCTATGGGAGGAGGATCTGGGGATTGCATTCAGTGATGATATGTGGGGGAATGTTCTGGACAAAGTACACCACTCCTCAGTTTGTGCCAAACATGGACTGATCCAATGTAAAATTTTACACCGTACTCATTTAACTAAAACCAGGCTCGCTAAGATGTTTAATAACATTGACCCGACTTGTGACCGATGTCACCAGGCAGCAGCAACACATATACATATGTTTTGGTCTTGTCCTGTTTTAACAACCTATTGGCAAAATATTTTTGATTCTTTGAGTGAGGTCACAGGGAAGAGAATAGTGCCTGATGTTATCACTGCACTTTTCGGGGTAACTCCGGTCACAATGCCGTTGTCTGCAGAGCTCAAGATGTTCATAGCCTTTGTTAGTCTGTTAGCAAGACATTTGATACTTTTGAATTGGAAGTCTCCTACACCTCCTAGACATTTGTTAAGGGGCTCCCAAGGAAAATTTTTTAAGACGTGGGACCCCTTTTTTGAATATGTTGGGAAGTTGACCTTTCCAGATAATCCTCAGTAAACTTAGTGACCCGCATTTTTGCTGCAAATGAATGGGCAGTAGCCCTTTGGACCGTTACTCACAGCTAATAGTTAAGGTTTTT
>RJVU01011283.1:812269-823017 GCA_003731715.1 Anabarilius grahami | reverse complement strand
AAAAAAGAGATTGATGGAAAAAAGAAAAAGTTCATGTGAGTTCAGTGGTTCTATCTTAATATTATAAAGCGAGAAGAATACTTTTTGTGTGCCAAAAATAACAAAATAAAGACTTTTCAACAATATCTATATGGGCCGATTTCAAAACACTGCTTCAGAGCTTTAAGAATCGAATCAGTGAATCGGAGCACTAAAGTCGCGTGATTTCAGCAGTTTAGCCGTTTGATAGGAGATCCGAATCACTAATTCGAAACAAAAGATTCATAAAGCTTAGAAGCTTCATGAAGCAGTGTTTTGAAATCGGCCCATATAGATATTGTTGAAGTCGTTATTTTGTTTTTTTGGCGCACAAAAAGTATTCTTATCGCTTTATAATATTAAGGTAGAACCACTGTACTCACATGAACTGTTTCAAATATGTTTTTAGTACCTTTATGGACCTTGAGAGTTTGAATGGCATTGCTGTCTATGGAGGCCTCACTGAGCCATCAGCTTTCATCAACAATATCTTAATTTGTGTTCCGAAGATGAACGAAGGTCTTACGGGTGTAGAACGACATGAGGGTGAGTAATAAATTACATTATTTTCATTTTTGGGTGAACTAAGGCATTTTTATCTGATAAGAAGACATGCACATGAACTACGCTGAAAACACATTTACCACATTAATCCCTTGATGATATTATTGTGGGATGCTTGGAAATATGTTAGGAATGCTGATGTGGATAGTGTAATTCTGTTTAATTCTGTCTTTGTGTTGTTAAGCACTCATTGTGGATGTACTTGTGTATATATGTATGACACCAGTGTCAAAGACAAATTTCCACTCTGTGACAAACAGAATGGACAATAAAGTTAAATTATACTTTGTTAGTTGGAATCATCATAAGGGGTTATTTGTAACATTTTTAATGAACTGTTACAAACTATCCCTACCCCAAACAGCCATAACATTGCTAACTGTTTTAGCATGTGGTTTTGAAGTAAGCATGAATGCAAAACATCAAATTAAACTAGAGAAACAGCTACTTTAGGTTATGGAAGTAAAATAATTGTATCTATAATACAATGATTGCTAGGCAAAAAAAAAAAAATCTTGATAAATTTTGTTTTTTTTTTGGTAATAAATTCTACAATGTCGTTCACAGTCACATGCCACTTCTGTGAGCTCAAAAAGCTGATGGGAGTGTATGATATTGAGGACATCACCACAGCTCTTTTCTAACTTGTTGAACTTACAGTGTTACAACTGATCCTGTGTTCAACACTCCCCGGTCTCCCACTATCTCTTGTGTTGGAATATAAAATTAGCCCCATTTAGCAACAGACTTTTCTTATTTCCAAATGTTTTCCTCAAACGTATTAGAAGAATCGTTAAAAGAACAGTTACTATTCCCATCCCTACAGTTATGGTACCAAAAAGTCAGTTCATAAAATAGAAATGTACCTTTTTAAATGTAAAATAAATGAATTCATAAATAAAGTTAATAAATATCAAATGGAATAATCACATATCTTAAGATTCTTGGCTCGCAGATACTGATGGATCCAGTCTTAAGCTAATCTTCTGAGCTGTGGGTTGGCTGAGGTTAATTATATTAAGACGAGCGGGTTAAACGTGTAGCCATGAAATTAAATCCGTTCTTAAAAAAGGAAAAAGGTATATACCTCTTAAAATAGTCACCTCAACAGCATGTTCATTGACAGGCCGGACAGTTATTGAGTGCTCAGCATGGATGCTGTCTTCCTCCGTGCCTCCCGCTTCAGCATCACGTACAGAAAAGCAGCAATGGACCCGACACGAGGCCTTGAGGGATCTCAGTGTTCAGCTCCGGCATCGTCTTGGAGATGGTACGCAAATCACCACACAAACAAAAGCCACATTTCAGACACCCAGTCACTCAGCGACTGGTCAACAGCGAGGATGACAACAAAGAGGAAGACACATCCTTACAGCAGGGCGACCTCTGTTGGTACGGAACGCGAAAGAGAAGCGTCCCTCACAACCAGAGCCGTTGACGACGGAATGGAAACCTCCTTGTTGTCAGTTCAACCCCACCACCCGAAACAAAACGTCGTCGCTTACAGCAGCAGAGCCGTTGAAAAACAGCATTGGATTTGATTCAAACAGTGTTTCTGCGATTTTCATTTTTATGAAGTGGCTGATATCAAAATGTCCAGTTTCATTATAATAACAATGAACTTGGAAGTAGATTTTGGCGGTAACTATGGTTACTTTGACTTTAAAATACAGGAGGGCCTTAGTTTTTTTCAAGGGGACTACAAAATGTCGCTAAATCTGCAAAAACAAACATTTAAAATTATAATAGCCTATAAAGTGCAAGATGTAAAACAAAACCCTGCTGAAAAATCCAGCTAAAACCAGCCTAAGCTGGTTGACTGGTCTTAGCTGGTTTAAAGGATTAGTCCACTTTTAAATAAAAATTTCCTGATAATTTACTCACCCCCATGTCATACAAGATGTTCATGTCTTTCTTTCGTCAGTCGAAAAGAAATTAAGGTTTTTGATGAAAACATTCCAGGATTATTCTCCTTATAGTGGACTTCAATGGCCTCCAGACGGTTAAAGGTCAAAATTAGCTTCAGTGTAGCTTCAGAAGGCTTTAAATGATACCAGACGAGGAATAAGGGTCTTATCTAGAGAAACGATCGGTCATTTTCGGAAAAAAAACAACAACTGTATATGCTTTATAAACACAAATGATCGTCTTGCACATGCTTCCGCTTTCCGTATTCTTCAAAAAGCTTACGGCGTATGTCCTACGCCTTCCCTATTCTACTTACGGAAAAAAATGGAACTGGCGCCGCGTTCGTTCCGTAAGTAGAATAGGGAAGGCGTAAGACATACAGCTCCGTCTGGAGGCCATTGAAGTCCACTATATGGAGAATAATCCTGGAATTGTTTCATCAAAAAACTTAATTTCTTTTCGACTGAAGAAAGAAAGACATGAACGTTGTATGACATGGGGGTGAGTAAATTATCAAGAAAATTTTATTTAAAAGTGGACTAATCCTTTAAGCTGGAAGTAGCTGGTTTTAGCTGGTCTCCCAGCCTGGGTTAGCTGGTGTTTATCTGGTTTAAGTTGGTCTCCCAGTCTCCTAGCTAACCAAAACCCCTCTAAAAAAAGCTATGACCAGGCTGGGAGACCAGCTTAAACCAGCCTGACCATTTTAGGCTGGTTTTAGCTGGATTTTTCCTGTCAAATTATCTAAAAAACAATATATCAACGATAGCCTATTTATTTTTTTCCCTTTTAAAAGCGCTAGTTGACCAAAGTAGCAAGTAATAAAGACAGTACAAACGTCTGTGGCATCAGAAAAACAGCTGTTACAAATTTTTGTAGTTTTTCCTTAGAAAAGGTTGAAAACAATCGTTTTAAACTATATGGGTGTTCCTTTCATTGTGTCAGTGAACAAGTGAATAGCTATCAATTTATTCAATAACACTATCTCCATTAAATGTTTAATCATTAAATTGACTCAATAATACCATATAAAATGTTAAGAAACCTTGATTCAAGTACACTACCATTCAAAAATTGGTACGTTTTTTTTTTTAATGCTCACCAAGGCTACTTTTTTTTTTTAAATACAGAAAACAGCAATATTGTGAAATATTTTAACTGTTTGGCTGAATTACGCATATAAAAACAATTTTGCTTTTCTAAAAGTAAAACGTGACAGGTTATATGACACTTTGCTGAAGGAGCTTTTATTTAAAATTACTTCATATTATGTTCATATTCATTTTCATAGGAAAATAGTTTTTATACTTTATTCATAACAGCTTTATCCTCAAAAAGAATCAGTAAACACTGAATCAACAAGGCACTTGTATCCCAGACAAAAGCTGTCGGTTGGGGAGGTGTAATCTCAAACAACACTTTCAACATAACACTTTAACTCTCTGAAAAAAACAAAACAAAATTAAATAAAACAGTATAAACATTTTAGTACAATGAACTACAACAGAGTCAAATGTGTACGTTAAAAGTGAACATTCGCATAGTAAGAGTGGTGAGTTGAAGGTGAAAGTAGTAAAATGTGAAACAATAACTGTTTCTCTTCTTCATGATTAGAGCTTAGTCTGTGGATTTGGTCCTATTGAAAATTGAAGTGACTTCTGAAGCGCTGAAATCTTCAAGGACATTTGATACCACACAAAAGGATGTGAATCCATATTTGTAATGGTTTCACAGCTCTGTTGATGTACTGAGGTCATATTGATAGGAGGCGCCTGAGTGACACTAATGTTCCATAACCAGAAGATGGCAGTGTTGGATGCACAGTAGCAACAATCTAAGCAGGATTTCATCAGTCTGTTCTCTCACTTTCTCTCCCTCTGTTTTCAGAACATACATTACTTTGGTTTCCCATGTTACTTTTGCAGCGTTGACTACTCCCAACTTATGTCCATACTTCAAACTATAAGTTAATATTGATCCAACTGGACCTTAAATGATACTGTTGTGCAATGCGATAAAAGACAAGTCCATCCTTATGACGATGAAAACACACCCCAAAGAATCCCAAATTGTTGCCAGCATTAAGACTTGAGGTGAGAAAATTCACATGATTGAATCTGTTTGAATCATTTGGAGAATGACTCTGTACCGTTTTTTTGTCTGTACCAACATTAATCAAAGCATGTCTACGTCCACCATGAACTTAATACAGTGCTTTAAATCTAACAGTCAAAATACAGAACTTTATGTAAAAAAAAAAAAATTTAAAAAAGAGAGNAGAACTTTATAAAAAAAAAAAAAAATTTAAAAAAGAGAGAAAAAGGCATTTTCTCTGAACATGTGCGCTGTGCTTAAGTGTTTTCAATCATTTCCCACTGCAAAATAAATAATACCAGCTTCAGAAAAAAATGAAAATTGGCAACCTGACGAGATCCAGCTAATTTTAAGATTTAAGATTTTGTTATACTCTGACTAATTCACAGGTTGCTAACTTGGGTCTGCATGTCAAGACTCAAAAGATACTCATTCCACAGTGCTGGTAAGAGCTTTAAAACTACTGACCAGCTTAAATGCACAGTCGACAGCTCAAAGATGTGGCCAACTGCTCTGGAAAAACAAAATTAGCTCAAATCACACTCCATCCACACCCATCCAGCATAACTTCTTCTGCGCAGAAGGCACGAGTCTAAAGGCTCGGAGGTGAACGAAACCTCTGGTGAAGGTCACATTAAATATGTTTTTGTAGAAGCATATGTGGTTCTAGGTCTCTTCCTCCCACAGGCACAGCTGTTTGTGCGGTACATAGTAAGTAAACTGGTAGCCTTTGCTGCAGCTTTTGATGCCACATTTATACGGGCTGCCTCTGCCGGAGACGTCCCTGTTGCGACAGTACTTTAGCAGGCAGGGGTACCATTCCAGTCTGAGGTTGTAGCTACAGGAGCAAGGCTGCCACAGGTCCTTCACTGTCCCGCAGCTCTGCAGACCTGGCACCTCCACTGCTTGAGGCTCGAACATGGAACCCTCAACGCCTGAAGAATCGGAAAAATCATTTATTATAGGTAACGATCATTATGCTTCAAGCAATGTAGGTCAGCGAGGTGTTACAGTGATGTGTTCCAGTTAAAACAGTAATGCATCTGTACAAGGTCCGACTACAATAAACTAGATTTACTACAGATCCTTCTCCCCCAGAATGTTCACATTTGATGTAGAAAAGTTCCCAGTCTATATATGAGCAATATCTGGCTGTATATCAGCGGCAGAGGGCTGTAGGTAATCACAGTCGTGCTGATATACAGTCGTATCGCCTGGTTACGAGTGTGATATTGCGTTTATACAACAGTTCGACGGCACAAGTGTGTGAATAAATAATAATAACAACGGAGTGTCTTTAAAAACCCTCAGAACTACTTTCTTCCACCATGGATTCAAATCTCAAGTTGACAGTTTAACAGTTTAGCCCAAGCCTCTGTTACTCATTCTAAAACGCCACTTTAGAACTTATAACGAAGGAACGTTGAGTCGTTTCTCTGAAGCCTATTGTATTATGTAGAGTATTATGGTATTATGAGAGAGAGATCGTCTAAATGAGTGTATTACCTGCATCTGATATAGCATCGATGGTCGATGTCCATAATATTAAATCTATTATAAAAAAATCAGTTTGAATGTCCGCTGAGGAAAGCGTTATCTTTTTCCTTTTAAAAGTTAAGTGGATTTCCCACAGTCACATATGAATCACATTTGAGGTCTAATTAACTACATTCTCATCTAAAAAACTCTTTAAACTACATTTCGTGACATAACAGTAATATTTATAAAAAATATGGTGGATTTGCTCGACCGTCATGACAGTCGCTGCAAGCAGAGTGATACAAACAGTGAAACGGTACCAGTACTGATACTGGGGAGAATAATCGCATGGCTCTCAGCCAATCAGATTCAAGAACCAGAAAGAACTGTTGTATAAATACAGATATAAATATCAGTATATTATATATATATATATATATGGGAGATTGCTCATGGTTAGTTCATGTTAGTTAATACATTAACTAATGTTAATAAATGAACCTTATTGTAAAGTGTTCCCCATCAGGCTTTATAGGGTTAAGATGTGAAGAACACAATGTCAGCGTTATATTTAAGTGTGCTGGGTTTGGAAGGGTGTAATTAAGGGATCGCAGTAAGCATGCTTGCCTCTGTCCAGCCAGTGTCTGACATCAGCCTCACGCGTGTACACGGCCTCCCGGGCCACGCTGCACATGTTATGGATGTGGGCACTCAGCTGCCACGTTCGTGTCAAATTGACAGCTACATTCATGCTCAGCATCTCCGTGCTTCTCTTCTCTTCTGCTGTGCGGATGGCCTGGGGATTTTTCTGCAAAATATAAAAAAAGATTTTTAGTATTACTTCTGTCATTCTTTAAAGCTAGATGTTTTCAGTCTTTTATCACACATTTAATTTTCACACATTTAGGACCTTGGCCACCCTCCCAGGAACTACTCATCAAAGGCCTTTTACAGCCTTTTTCCTGAGATCTCAAATTTAAAACCTCACACTACTATGCAACACAGTTAACCCATGAGCTCAACTAACACCCCTGATCTGCTCCCTCCCTCCCAACCTTTCCACCCCAATGACTTCTCCCTGCCCCGTCATTAGCCACCGAGGGAGCCTGGGAGCAGCAGACTGACCTGTCGCAGTCTGGCCATGGACTCGCTGGGGATGATCTCATTGTGGTTGAGTCTTGTGATGAAGCAGAGCGCCTGGTACTGGCTCTGCCCTCTCTCCAGTTCTCCCAGGATCAGCGCCCGGAAGATCTTCACATCCTGAGAAGAAAAACATGCAGTCATCGTTAAATTGTGCCACTCCTTAAGACATAATGTTACATTATAACTACAAATACTGAACTCTTTGAGTTGGAGACTTGTTTATCATGTTTAATGATTTCTGCTTCTCTCGATTATTTAAGCATAATCATCTGGGAGAGATATTTTTCCTTAAGAAAATCTAATTATCGGTAGATATTCGGAATAATCGGCGGAGAAATGTAGTATCGGTGCATCTCTACTAATTATAAAAAGAAATTTCTCAAATGAAAACAATTGTGATTAATAATCCTGACTATCATTTTTTAATTAAATAAAATAATCGGGATTAAAGTCACCATGAAATCAAAACGGACAACTCTTATTTTTTATGGAATACTTCACTGTACATTATAAATGATTTATTTTTATAAAAATTCAAGTGCCCCTGAAATCCTTAATCAAAATAACTTCTCCTCTCTCTTGCGGCGACATCTCTTCTCTGATGACATTTACTAGCACGAGGGCGGGACAACCTGTCACTCATATGAGATCCCAGCCCTATCAAATACACATCAATTTTATTCATTTGGGCTCCTAAGTTCTTGCTTTTTAGCACTTGAAAGTCAGCCATCAACCTTCAAGCTTACAGTCAGATCCTCATTACAACATTTTATAGTGTTTCAGCTCAGAACAACAGAGAGACACTGTATATTTCAGCACATGACTGAGTTGCTGTTAGCAACCAGACCAAATATCTGGCAGCGCCCCTGTGCCCATAAAAACTTCCATGTAAAGGCATTATGGGAAACCCCAGAGAGGAGAGCAGGGCCATTAACCTGTGTACCCATTCATCAGCTTCTCCTTGCTCTGGCATCCTCATGACTCTGCCAGCAGAAGACACACACATTCTCCTCACTCCCTCCTCTTCTTGTTTTTCACAGTAAGGTCTCGAGCACCAAGCCGACAGAAGGGAGCAAGCTTTCAGGGTTTCATTCGCAAAGTAGGAGGTTTTCTCAGACAATCAAAATAAACAAGCCAAAGCTGTCTTTGTTTGCTCTGGAGCTCTCATCTCATTCTCTTTCTAGAACCTTCCATCTGGTTTCCAGAGTTGGTCAACCCCCAAACTGCAGTCTCACTGAGCCTGTGACAGATAGACAGCCAAGAATCATTCACCTCCTCTAATATTCTACTTGAATTACAATGCTCTCTTATTTGTATAGTTTTCCCTGAGGAGGTAAATTCAGTTCCGCAGACAAACTTTGGTCTTGTCCACACTAATACTTTTTAGTTTGAAAACGCATCTTTTTCTCTCCATTTTGCCCTTCTGTGAAAATGGAAGCTTTCAAAAATGATGACACGTTTAGTCATGTAACGCATATTGTACCGATAGCTGTTTATACCGAGTATTGTGCCTGTTATGTGATATTCACTTTCACATTGTTATTTTGTACACTCTTCATATCACAGTCCTGTAAAGATGAATAAATATATTCAGAATTGCTGAAAACATGAGGGCAGCTGAGTTTTAGACCAAACATATAATGGTAATTGAGTGCGACCTGAATGCATCAGTGAATGGTGAGATATTAAGCTAAAAAAAATCCTGCCAGAAGAATAATGAGAACTTGATTGTCTGTTCCATCTGTATCATCTCAGTGAGCTTTTACACATGTGCAGTAAGGTGAATTTAGCGTTTTAAAACGAAAATGCCATTTTCAAATGTCTCCAGATTAATGTTTTTGTGATTGCCTTTGTGATTTCTTTCCAATCCAAATGAAATATGTTTTTCTTACAAAAACATGGTAAAAATTTGAGAACAAATGACCTGATTTTAATGGAGGACTAGGAGTGGTATTTAAAAATAAAATAAAGACAACAATTAAACAACCAGATATTTAATTATAAAAAAGTATAAATAAATCACTTTACAAATTGACAAATAAATTTGGGGCCAGTAACACTGGTGCCATGTAAATTATAACAATATCTCACAATATTACTGTTTTAACTGTATTTTTGTTCAAAGCATCAAGGCAAATGTTTGGGCATAAGAGATATTTTTCAAAAACATTACAAAAAAAGTTTTTTTTCCAATGCTTCACCTCATTTATTTTGCCCTTCTGTCAAAACTTTACTATGGATTAGGCTAAGACTTTTCTAGGAAAAGTAACAGTAAGTGGTTCAAGTACTACCATACATAATATGTACTAGGGTTGTCAAAAGTACTGACTTCGGTACCAAGTCAGTACTAAAATTTAAAAAATGTGACGATACCAACATTTCCCCCAAGCATTTCCTTTGAGCACTGTTGAGCAGATTCTTAAACACCTCTGATTGGCCATCGCATTCATGGGCTCAACAGGGATCCGATGATAGATGCCTGCTTTCAAACGCTCCTGTGTGTATCTGTATAAGTGCTCGATGAAGAGTGTAAAAGATGTCTATTTACAACATGTTTTTGAAGCGTTGATCATTATAGCCAATCACAGACATATCTGTTGAGTGCATGAACACAATGGCCAATCAGAGGTGTTAAAGAATCCGCTCAACAGAGCTCAAAATGCTAGGTACTAGCTACTAGCAACTACTATGTACTAGCATCTCTTATGTTCACAATAGACATTACATTACAATACATTAGTCTCAGCCTCAGAAGTCACACCCACGGACCGTTGGCTGAACGTCTGATGCATATGGCACACTTAACTGGAAATACTTCAGGATTTTCAAAGTCGTCACCTGGTTGGATGGATTCTGCAGGATGTCCGGGAGACAAGTGTGTCATGATCTTTAATGGTCCGCCTGGAAACAAATGCCGTGATGCCAAACCCCCTCGTGGAAGAAGAACGCTGTTGTGTTTACAGCTGTGACAATGAACGCTTACCAGGATCAACTTAACGCTGGATTTTCAAAAGTATGTAAAGTTCGTGGCTCCATTGTTGCAGTAAACTTGCACAACGTTCTTAAATATATAATTTATTCGATGCACACCGGTCTGTTATTGTAGGGACATCGACTTTATATTATTTTCACACCCCTAAACATAACGCGGAACAAAACGAACAATGATTGGTTGCGTTACATGTCAGTCAAACGTCCTCTTAGGCAATCCTTGGCCAATGAAATGTGCGATAGAGTCCAGACCTTCTGCAGTCAGTCTGAAGGTCTGGCTACGCGAGACTACATTTACAGAGACACTTTACAAAATGAAGAAGTAATAAGTACACAAATCCCAATCTGTGAATCAGTACATGTAATGACAGACATCCAATAATAATTTAAAACTATAGTGCAATGAAGAACTGTTCTGCATGGAAGCTCTTCAGAGGACGAAGCAGCAGGAACGTAATTAAACTGACGGAGGAGGCAGACCTGGTGGAATTACCGCATGGGTGACAGAACAATCAGCAAACACAAGAGGGGGGGAGTGAGCCGGCAGTTGTTAT
>RJVU01011283.1:791335-812175 GCA_003731715.1 Anabarilius grahami | reverse complement strand
CAATTTAATTACAGGGAAGTGCTGGCGTCACTGCTTTGCAAACACCTTGATGACAACAGGGAGAAACCCTGCGAGCTGACACTGTACAGGTAAACCACTCACATCTTCTGATGCAAGCTGATGATATCAGTAGCTCAATCATTGATTTCTCTTTACAACTATTCTTTATCTTCTTTTCTCTGCAATTTCCTCTTTCCTTATCTGAGGCTAGTATCTCTTTCGCTTTCCTCTGGGGTCCTGTTACAATTCTCTGTTTGACCCCCTCCATGCAGGAACATGTCTAAGCCGGGTTAGTGAGTAAATACTTCAGTCATGTAGATCCTCAGCTCAGTTCTTCATTCATTCAACCTCCAACCTTGCCCAGGTCCGCCAAATGACCAGATTAGAGACTAAACATAAATCTTAGTGCAGAAGAGTTTATTTTGACAGTCCTGAAGAAATATATCTCTGAAGTCAAAGCAAACATTAGCTTCTGCTCCTGGTCCTGCTTCCTGCTGCAGGATCACGGCGTGTTTGTTTGGACTATGCCGTTGACGTCTGACAGTGGCATCATCACAAAGTTTGGCAATGCTTTCACAGTCAGTTCCAAATGTTGCTTATGCCATAAAAATTCACATCAGACATAGCCGATGTTGATTTATTATGAAGAACAATAAAGTCATAGATGAAAGGTTGGCTTGTGTTCTTGCTGTACCAAAGATATTTTGAAACTTTGTCCATCCTATGAAAGTCAGTGGAGTCCAAAACAACATTTTTCTTTTTAGAAATATCTTGCTTTGTGTTCCACAGAATAAAGTCAAACAGAATTGGAATGACATAAGGGTGAGTACATAATGAATTTATGTGATTGGGTGAACTGTCTCTTTAACATAACTAAAGCCAAGTGCACACTACAAGACGGGAAGCTCATCAATTCTCGATGCTTTATGCTTTGTTTTGGAAGTTTTTGAACTTGTAATTTAAGCGATCGCTGCTTGGATTTGAAATTGTGGTAGTTTATATAACACTAGCCTTCCAACTTCATGTTTGTTTGTGTCTCTTAAACATAAAACCCCCTCTAAATTCATCTCTAGAGACGAGTCACTACGACAGAAGAGATAAAATTTATTTTTGTTAATTGTGCCACACTACTATGCAGTGACATTGATGAATGATTTAAAAAAAACATGTCAATAACATGCTCTTTGTTCTGCCACAATAAAGATTGTTGCTTTATGTTTGCAAGTGCTTTCTTCTGTAACAACTGGCATGAATAATGTCTACCCAAGAGGCCTTAAGTGGAATTGCTTAAGATCCCTGTTTGCAATATAATGCACATGTTGTCATTAAAAAACTTTGTTCTGCACAAAACGCAAACACGAATTACACAAGAGAAATGAGAAAACTAAATGTTGTGCAAAACGAGGGTATCTACTTCAAGATTTCACATTACATGCATTATTAACATCTGCATTACCATCTCAAAGTCAAAAATCTTCTAAGGGGAAATAATGGAACAACAGTTTAAAAAAGTTATTTTTCACTATTTAAAACAGGATCAGCATTTTCATGGGTTTAAATAAAAGATGTTTGTTTAAAAGACAATAAAAACAACAAACCAACATCAAAACCACTCCTTTCCTGGTTGCTTTTCAAACTTGACTTTGAAAAGCAACAGCTAAATGTACCATTTTTGACAAGCCAAACATGTCTCTGAGTAACATGCAATTTATTTAAGCCACAAAATAAACTTCATTCCGTAAAATAAGTGTAATGAACTATGCAAAAAGCATTTCGAAAGTCTCATAGTTCACACTTTACGGACGTTATACGTCCATCAAAAACTTAGGCTGGCGGTTGGAATATTAGAACTAAAAACATCGACATAGCACACTCATGGGCATCAATCACTTCACTAAATATTTGCCAGCTAAGAAATAAAAAGATTACCTTACGATCCATCGGTTTTTAAATCCATCTTTTGAAATTGAAATCGAAATTGATGTCCGTCAAAAAATAACGTGCACAATACACAGTAGTATTTACTAAAAGCAGAGGTCCAACAAGTACACACATTTCCTGGAAAACACACTACCGGATGTTTTGAATGCGTCATCACTTTCCGAGAAAATGGCGGTCTGAGCAGCTTCAACTTGCTGTCTGTCAGAGATGATAACGTGCATAATACATAACTCACATGAGTATAAATTTGTTCTTCACTCACAGAAATTGAATCAGAATGATCAGGGAACTGAGTGAAATATTTCACACTGCATGCTAAAGAGAATAAACCCCAATCCATTTGAAAAACGTTGCTGGGTTAGAGAAGTTTGTTCAACATGTATTGGTTTTGACCATAGGGTTTTGACGGACAATTTTTATGCACAAACTTTGCATTCTGATTCTGACATTCCTGATTTGAATATTTTCAATAAATTTCTATTTTTTAGTGTTTTTTTTGTTTGTTTGTTTTTTTGTTAACTGTTAAATGAGTTATCTTGAGTCTCTGTAGTCGTCTAATTTGACGTATGATATTCTGATGTAATATATATTAAAATTGACAGGTGACTTTTAAAAAAAATGTAGTTTGAATGCTATTTTCTCAGTTGTTTACAAGATTAAGGCAATCATCAAAGTTTGATAAAATGTTTAATTTTCAAATAAAAGATGATACATTTTTACATGATTTATTACATTCAATTACCCCTTCGCAGCTTTTGACTCGTATTCAAAATGTGTGTAAACTACAGACAGATCTATGAATTAATTTGATTAGATGAAAGATATTATTAGAGATCCTTCTCCAAATTCAACAACATTTACCCTTAGGCCCAAAGCATCTTGACGCAATTCATAATGTGCTATATTAGTGATAAACTCTCTTTATTTAAACAGTCAGTTTTCTGGAGGGCCAACAGTTTTAGTAAATACAACAGCACACATTCAACTGTTGACATGTTTATTGCTGCTACCTGAGTCACAACATATCTGTATTAATAGAAAAGACATTTGAAGGTAATTTTAAAGCTCCCTTGAGAACCTTTTACTACCACATAAGTGCGTACAACAGCATATTCGCCAATATTGAACTGAGTAAAGTATGTTTTCGAGGCATGAGTCATTACAAAGTTGTTTTGTACCCCATTGTCTTTCATTGTACAGACAAAAACAGTTGAAACACTCTTCAAAATATCTTCTTTTTTGTTCCACAGAAGAAATTAAGTCATACAGGTTTGGAACGACATGAGAGGTGAGACATAAATGGTGACAATTTTCATTTTTTGGTGACATTTCCCTTAGTCACTAGACTGAAGTAATCAAGGCTGAGTCAGAACGCAGGTATGTATGCTTTGAAATTTCCCTTGTGAAACAAAATTCCAGATTGGCAAGACTTCAAAGATCAACGGTTTTGCATATAAGCAAACATCCCGAGCAGTTAAAGGAAACTAAGGGAAAGATTTAGCCTAAGATTAATACAAACAAATAACAAGGCACGCAGACATGTTCCAAAGGAAACAGATATGCAAAATGTTTATGGTAAATGTGGTTCCTCTTCAAGGAGAAATTACGGAAACGCTATTGTCTAGAATTTCAGTTTAACTGGATTACAGCTCATTATGTGACGGCAGAGATGTTTAATTGGTTTTCTAAGAAGGCTGGTGAAAAGGCACAGGTGCATGCCAACATTTAACCTTTCGCTCTGATGAACAGCAACCTCGGACAAAAGACAGAGCGTGGGAGAAATGCCTGTGGTGGTTAAGTACAAGAGGAATTTGAGGTCTTACACACTTAAGAACAAAAACATTACATGTATTGCACTAAAAAGTCAATGAAGAAGGAAACAAGCAATTCTGTTTTGGCATCATCTTAAAGTAGATTTCCTCTTAATAGGACACCAAAACCCAAACAGCATGGCAAAAATAGAGGCACTTGGCTCTTATGGTAATGGAAGACCATTGCTTCCACCGGGTTGTCTCCGTGTGACCTATTTGGCATGTGGCTAACTTGAGAGGGGTAGGGACGTCTTTACCCTGTTTCAGCTGTCTGATTGTGCTTCACACTCACTGATTTATGCTCATCTGGCATCTGCTCTAGTCAAGATCATGGCGTTACCTCCTATGGGCTGTTAATTTCTTCCACAACCATCTTAAAACTAACCAAACATCTGGATTTGGTACAAAAAGCTTAAGAGTTTAATAATAAATCAAGATCTTAAAGCTGATGCCTCTTTACAAACATTATGCCAATATTTCAACACCCCATACCAAGTCAAAGGTATTGCACAAGACCCAGAGGGAGGCTTCAGAGCGTGGGAGAAGAAAAGACCCAAACGTAGCAGGGACGATTCATGCGGTTCCTGTAAACTATAAGAGGAAGTACATCTCATTTCCATGAAGATATGCCTCATCAAGAAAACAAAAATGCAACCCTAGATTATACAATGTCTTTCACCGGAAAGTTTGACTTAGGAAGAACTGATGTAACCCAAGGCTTGATTCATAAAGCTATGAATCAAACAGATCATGGGTTATTTATTCTCATGTGGCTGTCACTTTGGAGTGGCTTTAAGGAAACAGCTCATCCTGAATGATAAAAAGCATGTTTAACTATGCAAACTAATTCTGGTAGCAGGGTCCAAAATAACACTCACCAAGTGCCTAAGGCAAATAAAAAACAGCTTTGGTGAGTATGGTAACACTTTAGTATGGGGAACATATTCACTATTAACTATGACTTTTCCCTCAATAAACTCCTAATTTACTGCTTATTAATAGGTAGTTGTTCAAGTGGTTAAAGGATTAGTTCACTTTAAAATGAAAATTGCCCCAAGCTTTACTCACCCTCAAGCCATCCTAGGTGTATATGACTTTCTTCTTTCTGATGAACACAATCAGAGTTATATTAATAAGTATCCTGATGCATCTAAGCTTTATAATGGCAGTGTACGATACCAACGAGTATGAGCTGAAGAAAGTGCTTCCATCCATCATAAACGTACTCCACACTGCTCCTGGGGGTTAATAAAGGCCTTCTGAAGTGAAAAAATGCATTTGTGTAAGAAAAATATCAATATTTAACTGACTCGCTCACCCAGTTTAAATCTAGATTAAAGACGCATCTCTTTAGCCAAGCATTCACATAATGCATCTCATATCAGATCAATTGCACATGATTATCTTTGCTTAATGTTATGAACAGCAGCTACGCTAATTACTCTCCATTTGCTTTTCTGTTTTGCCTCGGGACACTCTTCCCGAGGTGACTAGAGAGGACATCAGCTTCAGTTTGGATCCAGCCTCTTAAGAAGACCTCAGATGACCAACACCTATGAAGAGACGGCGCCAACTCCTGCGAGGATTTCGGAAGACGCAATCATCTGGATCAACATGCACATTGCACAAATCTTGATTATTGTTAATGTAATTCATTTTTCCAGGAGCTCATTGCTTCTACGTTCAGTTAAACTGCTAACAGTGATTGTAAATTGTAAATTATTACATTATTTGCTAACTGCATTCTTTAAATTGTAATGTTGACACGCATTCTCTGTAAAGCTGCTTTGAAATGATATGTATCGTGAAAAGCGCTATACAAATAAATGTGAATTGAATTGAATTAACAAGTTATAAAGTAAAATATCTAGCTTCCGTATTCAACTTATGAAAAAGCTTAACTGACGCGACATCAGTTACGCTTTCTTCCTGAATACGGAAGCTAGATATTTTACTTTATAGTAGGGCTGCACGATTAATCGCATGCGATTGTCACGCGCATTTTGTCAGTAAAGCCGGTTCCCTGATTACCGCTAAATCGCCATCACCTGCTTTCAAATGGAGCGGCATTTAATAGACAGAGCCGTAGATCACTGACAAGCCACGCAATATCACGTTCATATCGCAGATGAATCGCCTTCGATAATGAACGCGATATTGCGTGGCTTGTCAGTGATCTACGGCTCTGTCTATTAAATGCCGCTCCATTTGAAAGCAGGTGATGGCGATTTAGCGGTAATCAGGGAACCGGCTTTACTGACGAAATGCGCGTGACAATCGCATGTGATTAATCATGCAGTCCTACTTTATAGCTTGTTAAATATGGATTTTTTGATTTGGATGGATGCACTTTCTTAAGCTCACTGCCATTATAAAGCTTAGATGCATCACGATATTTATTAATATAACCAATAAAATATGATACCAATAAAATTAAGTTGCAAGGCAGATTCCTAGTAACTTTATTATGAACTACAACATAACATGATTAAAGTATGATTAATGCTTCAATAGTGATTCAAAACAAAGTGATATAAATGGTAAAACATATGTCGAGATGCTCACATTCTCTCACTTTTTACTCAGTGAAAAATGTGCAACCAGAAGTTCATTCAGAATGGAAAATATGGAATATTGCTTGCAATAAGCCACCAAAATGGAAATATGAGGAACAAAATCACATCTTCATGTTTTTTAGCTAAATAAATAATATATATTTAAATTATATAACATATTTATGGTTTGAATTCTTCTGCCACTGGGAAAAAGTTGTAAACCTGTGTATCATTCAAACCAGTGACTGAGGAAGAAATTACCACGTTGATTACGTACGTACACTATATGCAGCTAAGGTACAAAGAAAGCAATCTTCAGCAATCAAAGTGATGATATGATATTTGCTTGTGACGATTTATGAAACATGAAGACAGTCCATTTGAGCTCACACAGGGATTTTTTAATGCAATCTGTGCTCTGCAATCAAGAGTTTTACCAAATTGCAACACGCAGTAAAAGACTGCTGTGCTAAAAGAAGACTGCAGTACTTGAAAGTGCAAGAAAATTAAGGTTCAAAAATCAGCATATTTCTGTTTCTCAGTGCTCAAAATATTTTAACATTAACACTGCTCGAATGTGCTCTGGATCAACTGATTGAACGGTTCAGCACTTTGCATAACAGTGTATGTGTGTAAATGAGTCCTCTTCTTTCTCAGCAGCATTCAAAGGGTCAACATCTGCCTTATTCTTGCTTGAATAAAGACATCAGCTTTTAGCCAAGGGGCTGCCAAAGATGTCCTGCCTGTTGCAGACACACTTGAACATGAAACATGAACTGAACTGTAGTTATCAGATACACCGCACACAGTTTTGTAAGCAGCCTCTTTTGTGCGGTGAAAACCCCCATTTTCTTAAATGTGCTGTTCTGATGAATAAAATCATCTCTAAATCCAGAACACTGCAATGCAATATTTATACTGCACCAGTCATGCAATGTATTAGTTCCTTTATTGTAATGTAAAACAGCAAAGTCTGCACAACGGGTGTGGTCTGTCATTCATATTGACATAAATCTTTTAGACCTATATTGTGTCATCATGAGAGTGGTTGTTCAAGCCTGTGCGGTGTGTAGTTAAGGTCACATCCTCCATTTCACATGTCTCAGAATCAGTGGGACATTTTGAAACAGGTTGGACTGGGCAGGTTCACACAACTGGATGGCATCCAAAGACCCAGCACGCTGATTGAAAAACTTGGACATAAAAGACAGACAAGTTCCCACAAGTGACAAAACGACAAATTTAAAAGCGAAACAACTTCAAAATTCCACTGAACTTATGATGAGTTCCTAATACCAGAGCCAACACAACACGTTCTTGACACAAGTGACAATAAATGACTGCCCTAAAGTTGAATCTAACACAATAAAGTTTCCAGCTAGCTCAAACGTTATAGGCTGATAACATTTCAAAGTAAAGAGGAAGGTTGGCTTGTGTCCAATCAGGTCAAAGATATCCCAATAGGGAGATGAGCATAAAAGCAGACCGCGAGGCTCCTCGCTTGGCGGCGGATGCAAGCTGATGTGAATTCATCTTCACCACTGCATATGCTGCCGATGGGCAGAGACAGAGCGCTGAGAAACACAATACAACTAGAAAGACAACGGAACCGTTTAATAAAAAAGCTTGTGTTAGAGATGAAAGATTCATGTGACCACACATAGTATTTCTCTTCCACATAACAGTCACCGCTGGATTGTGATGTGTTACTCTAATTACTGCAGCTTGAAACAGTCAAAGTAGGCCAAATGGTAAAAGAGCCTCATACAGCCCACACTTTTTCCACACAAACAGGAAAAAAGGCCAGTCTGTTACTCATACTTTTTCAATATCATGAAAATGTATGCTTAAAAAAATGGCCACAACCACTGACATATTTCCTTGTAGATATGCGTGATATTCCTATCTCATCTGATTTCCATTGAAACTGGAACTGAACACTAACAAAACAACAGTTATATAACTTGTGGAGATGGGTAAACTGTATCTGAGTATGAAAGCTTTTTTCCGCAACTGAATAAAAAATTAAAAAAGGTGATTGCGACTTTGTGACAATTCTGACTTTTTTTCTTGCAAGTGTGAGTTTAGGTCTATATCCCGCAATTCTGACATTATAACTTGCAGTTGTCAGAAGCTTTCCATTCTTAAAAGTACCCCTTAATGATGCCATGTAAATAAATACTTATATATACTTTAAAAAAATGTGGTACAATAAGTGGGGAAAAAAAGGGTTAATGCATAAACTGATATTAACTAAAAATGAGCAATATATTTGTTGCAGTATTCATTAATCTTTGTTAATGTTAGTTAATAAAAATACAACCGTTCATTGTTAGTTAATTTAGCTCGGGTCCATTAAAGGGGCTATATGTAAGGATTTTCATGTATTAAATCGCCTTTTCATTGCCAATGTGCGAAGAGCTTGTAATGAAACTTAAAAAAAACGAGACCTTCCTCGACTTCCTAAGTCATCTACGAAAGCCAGTAGACTTATTTGTATGTGAAAGACTTTGCTCAGACATTTCAGCAACAAGATCAGTCTGCTAGTTGGTCCAGCTATGCCATCAAAGTCACATCTTCTTTTGATTTCGAATCAGTGGTTCGGAGCTTGAAAGTAACGTGATTTCAGTAATCGAGGCTTCGTTACATCATAAGTGTTTCGAAAATTCAATGGTTCATGTGACTTTGGCAGTTTGATACACGCTGTGAACCACTGATTCAAAACAAAAGATTCATAAAGTTTCGAAGCTTCATGAAGCAGTGTTTTGAAATCGCCCATCACTTTGTTGAAGAAAGTCATTATTTTGTTTTTTTTTGGCACACAAAAAGTATTCTCGTTGCTTCATTTCATTAAGGTTGAACCACTGTAGTCACATGTCTTGTTTTAAATATATCTTTAGTAGCTTTCTGGGCATTTGAAAGTGTAAATTAATTTGCTGTCAATGGAGGCCACACTGAGCAATCGGATTTTATCAAAATTTCTTAATTTGTGTTCTGAAGATGAATGAAGGTCTTACGGCTGTAGAACGACATGAGGGTGAGTAATTAATGACAGAATTTTCATTTTTGGGTGAACTAACCCTTTAACAAATGAAACGTTTTTACTATTATTATGAAGTGTAGCCAAGTAAGAAAGAAGCAAGTAAAAAAACAATAATACAATACTCATTTGCTGAATCTGGTCTAAAATATGCCAAGGTTGGCATTTCATCCATGTAAATAAACGGAAAACTAAACCAAAGCAGCATTCACTCTGATAAATGAAAGAAATGAAGAGATATGCTATGCCAAATCTGCCATCAAATGCCTTTGTAGAAAAAAAAAAGATAATACAAAGAAAAACACTACAGCTTTGGAAATCAAATCCAGAGGGTTCACTTAGCACCTGATTAGGCGGGTGCCAGAATAACCATACTTCATTCAGTAATATTCCTAATGAATGAATATTTGTCTTCCTCCATCCTGTTAAAGCCCTTTCAGTGTAGTAAATCCAGTACAGCAGCTGGAAGTCATCATTAATTCAACTTTCCATAAATCCCTGAGATACAGGGGAAACACAAGATGAGAACCACATGTGAGAAGAATGGAGACAGGCCCGCCAGTGGAACTGATAAAAAGAGGAAAGGAAAAGTTCAAGCCTTCCCAAATGTGATCCAAACCCCCACACTGACCACGTCTGTGCAGGATCAGGGGACGCGAGGGGCAGAGGGCTGCTGACGTGACTGAACTGAGGCGGATGAGGGCAGTGACAGTGCCACGGCTAATCCTGATGGTATGATCACCAGTGAAAGAATCTGACCTCAGGTCAGAAGTTCAACACTAATGTGGATGATTTAACACAGAGACACTGTCTTTAATGGCACGAGGAAGGAAAAGTATCCACTTCTCAAATTACAAGTTAATCACCGATATTTGAGGCTTTATGACTGTAGATGATCTGGTAAATGACAAATGTAGTTAAGCTTTGGAAATTTGCTTTGGAATGAAGCGCCAGCCAACTAAATAAATAAATGTAACTTCACTAAAAATGATTCTAGTAAAGCTAAAAAAAATAGGTAAAATCATCCAAAATAATAGGTTGAGGAGATAGCCTACCTTGAACGCACTGTAATTTGCTTTGGATTAGAGTGCCAGCCAACTAAACAAATATTAATTTAACTGAATAAAAAAGCGCAAACGTTTTGAGGAACTCCAAAATCACATTTACAACTTCTGCTTCTTAAAATAATTTACAGAGTATTTTAAGATATTGAACATTTTTGTTTTTCCAAGTTTGTCAAGTAATAGAGAATTTGTTCTTCAGAGTGTTTCTCAATATGAAATATAATAAGACTTAGGCCTGTTAAAGTCCTCAAATGTAAATGTTAATGTTAATTCACCCACTGTGAATTGGGGGGAGGGATCATGAAAAAAGTCCAGCATTCCAGCACACCTCTGTGACATTACGTGACAATACGATTAAACAAACAAATACATTTAACCTGGCCACAGTTTTCAACTTACCTGTTTGAAATCGGCCACAAAAGTTATAAGAGTCCCATCTCCTTGTTTAAACTCCACAGTGATGGAGTCTTTCTCACTGTCCGCTTCCAGAAGTTCATCAGTGATCTGTCCATCGGCCAAACGAACCCTCACCTTCAGCTCAGAAGCAGACCCGAGAGTTACTGACAGCGTGAGCAGCCAAACCAACACAGTTAACCGAACTGAACCCGGTGAAATCCACCTCGCAAACATTCCAGATAATCCTAAAACTCAAACTCCGAGCTCAGAAGGAGAATCCACTGGAGTAACAGTCACTGATGCGGTTCGACTCATTCCTCAAGACTCTTCAGAAAGACTCCGCTATCTCCTCAAAACATCACAGCCGCTCCACTTTCACAACTTCATCCATATTTTTTGGAAGCTGGATATACAAATGAATTCATAAAGTCTTTTAAAACCGGTCCAGAGACTTTTCACGTTTGGTAAATAAACATTTAAGAGAGCCGCGTCACACACGGATCAATCTGGTGTTTGCACTCGTCTCGCGCCTCTCATTGAGGCAACTTTGATTCGTGATCTCTTGCCGACTCGTGCTCATGCCACTGACGCTCGCGTTCATTCAGTACACTGCGCTTCACGCTGACTTCAGTCTTGGTTTCTGTTTTTCTCCTCTGGAGTTTTGCCTCTCTCTACTAGTCTTGCGGATTCGTCACTTCCTTCATTATCCAAAGTGCAGCAGTCCAACGGGCTCCCAAAGTTTCGCAGGCAGCGCTCGAAAACTCTTAAAGGCGTAGCGCCCTCTTAAACAACCGTCTGATTAAATCACAACTCCCAGATATATCCCTAGCACTAAACTCTTCATGTAATATAGGTGATGNTCATATTCATTAACAAATTATAATATATATATATTTTTATATTTTTTTATGGTCACTTTAGAATTTGCTGTTAGCATCAGAAATTCATTAAAACTAAGCATGTTTGCTCAGAATGACTTTTTAGTCATAATGAGTCATGAGAATGTTGATTATTATTATTTTTTATTATTATTATTATTTTAAAAATCAACATTCATTTGATAGCTTTTTGCCAGCATGGTCTAAAGATGACGTGTTTAAAGTTTGGAGAAGGTCTGACAAGGTCGGCCTAGGAGTTTGAAAAGGTTTTTTTTTTTAACAAATTAAAATGGCAGATTTTAGAAAATCATAAAAATTTGATTTTCTATAGTTGGGGCTTATAAGTAATAATTCAGAAGAATTTTGATTGACAATTTTGATTATGTTGTGGATAGTTCACACATTGCCTTCCTTAGTATGGAAAAAAAAAAATAGAAGTCAATGGGGCCCATTAACTGGTTTCCAACATTCTTCAAAATATCTTCTTTTGTGTTTAGCAGAAGAAAGAAATTCATACAGGTTTGGGACAACTTGAGGGTGAACTATCCCTTTAAAGGATTAGTTTACTCTCAAATGAAAACTAGCCCAAGCTTTAGTCACCCTCAAGCCATCCTAGGTGTATATGACTTTCTTCTTTCTGATGAACACAGAGATATTTTAATAAATATCCTGACACATCCAAGCTTTATAATGGCAGTGAACGGAGACCAACGAGTATGAGCTGAAGAAAGTGCTTCCATCCACATCCATCCATCATAAACGTGTACTCCACAGGCTCCGGGGGGTTAATAAAGGCCTTCTGAAGCGAAGCGATGCGTTTGTGTAAGAAAAATATCCATATTTAACAAGTTATGAAGTAAAATCTAGCTTACACCAGACCGCCTTCCATATTCTACTAATGAAGAAAATGTAAAACTCTTGCAGTTCAAAAAGCTTACGCTACGTCCTACGCCTTTCCTATTCAGCTTACGGAAAAAGTGTAACTGACACGACGCCAGTTTACACTTTCTTCGTAAGTTGAATACGGAAGGTGGTCTGGCGGCAGCTAGATTTTACTTCATAACTTGTTAAATATGGATATTTCTTTTTACACAAACGCATCGGTTCACTTCAGAAGGCCTTTATTAACCCCCCGGAGCCATGTGGAGTATGTTTATGATGGATATGGATGGAAGCACTTTCTTCAGCTCATACTCGTTGGTATCGTTCACTGCCATTATAAAGCTCAGATGCGTCAGTATATTTAACTCTGATTGTGTTCATCAGAAAGAAGAAAATCATATACACCAAGGATAGCTTGAGGGTGAGTAAAGCTTGGGCTTATTTTCATTTGAAAGTGAACTAATCCTTTAATTTGTTAAACTGTAATGTTACTTATTATAGCGCCACCTTGAGGCCGATTTAAAAAAAAATTGGAACAATTTTTCATTTTCACACAGTGTACAAATATATCAATTTTTGTAACTGTATCCCATTCAGATTTGCTGTTATTAGCCACTGAAATTTGATTGCCTGCTGGTGGCCACATTTTTTTTTTAAGTATCCAAGTCATATTGGAGGATATTTTAGGACATCCACCAAATAAGATGCATTATTCCAATTTTTGACTTCATGGATCGTATACGGTTATGGAGTTATAATTGTTTTTTAATTGTAACACCTACTATTGGCAGAATTTTATGAAACTTGGTTTGCATCCTCAGAATGTCCTGTTGTCTTTGTCAAGTTTTTTCAGCTTGGGCATTTAAAACCTGTAAAAAGGGGCATTGCCTCTCCAATTAATTAACTTATATCTTTACAAAGCTTCAATGAATCAACTTTTTTATAGCACTGTCTCTTGCTGCTTTGTACCTTTAAAATTGGTGAAAATCGGACTAGTGGCCTAAGAGGAGTTTAAAAAGTAGGTATTTAAGAAAATCTTATATGGTGGGAAGAAATTTTATAGACAGAAATGAAAGATATATTTGTAGGGCTTGTCTCAGGGATTCAGGGGGAAAAGAATTTTGTTTCTAGCCCTTGGGGTTCCAAAGTTATGATCCAAAATGCAAATTGCCATATAGCGGCACCTAGAGTAAAATTTTTAACTTTAAATGATTGGAGAAGTCCTGCATACATCACATGTAGTGAATTTTTAATGCAAATTGCCATATAGCGGCACCTAGAGTAAAATCAGAAATTCTAGAGTAGAATTTTTAATGCAAATTGCCATATAGCGGCACCTGTAGTAAAATTTTAAACTTTAAATGATTGGAGAAGTCCTGCATACATCACATGTAGTGAATTTTTATTTCACACTGATGATCTGAAGAGGAGCTCTAACAAAACTAGAGTAATGGTTTCCATACACCAGACCTGGAAATGTTTACAGTGCTAGAAGGGGCATATTACACAGTGAATAACCTCTCGAGGAGAAGATCCTCCAGCTGTGGCTCATCAGAGCTCTTATTACCAGGTGATGTGTTTCTTGCTGGGTGGCCCAAGTATGTGACCTCCTCAGGGAGCACATCACCGCTGGGCACATGTGCTGGAGGAGAAAGCAAATAGACAGCCTATGGTCTTGAGTAAACACTGTCAGTTGGGTCAGGAAACTGGTCAATACAGGTGATATATTGGAGTGAAGTTCAGGTAAACATGTCCTTTTGTGACTGGCTAAACTAAAGCATTTACAGCTTTGGAGGAGGTAAAAGAGACAGAGAGAACGGATATTATAGTCACTGCCATTTGACCAGCTGTTACTTCACTTTGTTTTGTATGTTTGCATCAACATTGGCTGGAACAAAAAATGTGTTTTGCACTAATTTAAATTAGAATTAGAACATCTTTGTATCTGCCACCAGACAGTTCAATACAAATATTTCAGATATTTAAAGAAAAAATCTTGCTTTACCTTATTATTATTATTTTTTTTACTTTTTTTGGAAAGGAAATAATGTGACTACAGTCTTTCCAAGTTAGTACAAAGTGTCATTTGGCATCCTGTGGTAAGGTTATAGTTTATATACTTATGTGAATCATTAACAAGACATTCATTTTAGCTATCAGACGCATACACACACATACAGCGAACAGGCCTTTGTTCACTGGGTACATTGGCACCACTAAAGCATGTAATAGAAATACAGAAAAGCAACACTAAAAATGTCTTGTTCAACTTTTGTTGAAAATGAAATGAAAGTGAAATGTGAAGGTCAAGTATGGTAACCTGTATTTAACCCATCCATGTTAGTTCACACTTATTAGGAGTAGTGAACACACACACCTAGCAGTGGGCAGTCATTTTGCTGTGGTGCCCAGGGAGCAATTGGAGGTTAGATGCCTTGTTTAAGAGCATCTCAGTCATTTTCTGCCGGTATTGTCGATCAAAACCACAACCTTCGGGTTACTAGTCTGACTCTCTAACCATTAGGCCACGACTGCCCTATCGTCGTATTTTGTCAAAAGTTGTCATATACCACTACGTGGAGGTTTCTTTTATTAATTTTATTCGCTTTTTTTAAACAAAATTTTCAGCAGTGTGACAATACAGTAGTTCAATCTTGGTTTATACAAGCTGTGTATGTTGTTTTTCAGTAAAGAACCACTTTTTCCAGTAAGTAATGTGACATAACTTGTGTTGTTGTTGTCTTGCAACTGATGTGGTCACATTAGATAAATTGAATGTACAAAAAAAGTCAATTGTCTATTGTCAACAGTGTGTAACGCAAGTTACGTAATCAGATTACTTTTTTCAAGTAGGTAGTAAAGTAACACATTACTCTTAGATTTACAACAAAATATCTTAGTTAGGGGTGAAGTCAGCTAAAATGGGCTATCAGGTAAAATGGGCCAAATAAGGTTGTAGCGTCATTTCTTTTTAAATTTTTACAACCAATAACAATAACTGATCTTGTATTGTTGCTTCAACACTTGTTGACATGTAACAATAGTTTTGACTGGTCTGAGTTTTTTAAGGCAGGCAGGGCAGAGTGTTACATGAAGCTTGTCAGAGAAATTGTAAGGAAAGTGAACCTGACATAGTAAATTTCATTCATCACTTATAAGGGTACTAAAGCAATTACAAGTATACCAACAAAGCAAATGTTTATGAACAATGTTTTGACATGCTCTTTCAAATAAAAAAGTTTCATTTAAAAAAGAAACTTCGATATTTGTGGAAAAAGGTCATTTTAGTTAGAAATGGTTAAGCTAAAATGGGCCACAATTTTCAGCTAAAATGGGCTGCATACACACACACACACTTTTACACAGAAATTGAGGGTGAAAATAGGTGTATAGGCCTAGATGTATCCATATAAAATATATTTTTTTAAAAGCTTTTATTTTTTATTTTTATTGCATTGCAGACAGTATGGCAGGAGGAAAAGCAAAGAAAGGAAACAGAGAGATAAGAAGAGAGAAGAGAAAGGGAAAAAAAAAAGGAAGATGTCAGTACAGTATGTTAAGACCTGTAGCTACAGGAAATGTTGATGATTATTTTATTTTTTTTTGTCAAATATGTTCTAATCTTTAACAAAACGTTTGACAGATATTTGACAAGCGTATACACATACATGCACACAAAAGACACCAATGCACAGAAACACACACCTTTATAACATGATCAGTTAATTTTTAATTGCATTTTTTAATGAAATATTCTTTCAACTTTCTATTTCATGAAATAAATTTATAGTGTTGTTACTAAGACAATAGTGTCAATTTACTGTTAAAAATAAAATGATTTCAGCCAAAATTACCTGTGTTGATCTCATTTTTTTCATATTGGCCCATTTTACCTAAATGTTGTGCCGTGGCTCAAGAAGGGACCTGCTGATACTCTAACTCTCATAATTTTAAAACAATTATACTTTCTCACATTAAAAAAATATATATATATATTTAAGAGACCCATGCTAATTTGTAAAAATATCATTAGATCTCATGCATAGCTTATTTGATGGTATTATAAGTCATTTACCAAAATGTGGCCCATTTTAGCTGACTTCATCCCTACTTTTTCAAAAAAGTAATGCAAGTTACTTTGTTTTCCCATTTGACACCTCTACTGTCCCCATTTTGAGAGTGTGGTTGCACTTCCTTAAGCCGGAGGCTTATTCATGTCACTTTTGGTGTTAAAGGATCTTTACATTTGCCATAATAGAATTTAGTCAAACAAGCAAGCACAGCCCAGGTGAGAAAAAGTAAGGAAAAAGTAACACAATGTATTACTTTCCATTAAAAAGTAACACAATTAGTTACTTTTTCAGGGAGTAATGCAATATTGTAACGCATTACTTTTAAAAGTAACTTTTCCCAACACGGATTGTCAAAAGATTATGAAGCACAGCTCACACAGAAGTCACTTTCAAACCAAACACCTTTCTGTTTGTCAATGTAGTGAATCCACATGACAAACTTCTTTACACAAAATTCCCAATCGCATGGATTCTTGTTGTGGATTACGCAAACAATTTTGACGCTCATATAGACAAAAATTTGTAGTTCCATTGTCAATAGTGTAGCGATGCATGAAGCACCACTTACTCAGAGATAATTTCCAAATGAAGCATCTTTAAATTGGTAAACATGGTGAATTTACATGTTCAGAGTTCAACAAACTTGAATCCGATGTGAAATTTGAGTTTTGAAAATGTTTTGCCACATGCATCCCTCATTCGAAATTCTCAGTCGTGTAGATTCCTATTGAGATGGCTGCGTTTCACACATGGAATTTTGCTGTACAAAGGTAAATGTAATTGCACCTTACAGTTCGGTTCATAAACAAATCATTGATTCATTTGTAGCGGTGGGAAGTACAATTAATTAAACAAAACAATTCACAAGTTCATTTGAGTTTTTTTTACATCTTTTTTGTAAAAATATATATTTTGTTAAATTCTGATGTTCATCATATTTTGTCTTTAGGGTGTTTCTAGTATTATTATCATGTGCAATGGAGTAACCCTAATTGAGATTCTCATGTGCCAGACAACCAGGCTACTCTGATCAATAGATTTTGAGTTATTTTTGAAATATTCTCGCTTTTTCAAAAGGTTAGCTTCTCTTTTTCTACTTCAAAAACTGCAGTTTCAAAGTAGTTCCCCAACATTGTCCCTATCTATACCAATGCTTTTGCGTGCCAGGCGTTTGGTGTGTTTGATAGTGAGTGTAAGGTTTGTTGCCTCAATAAGTAGAGCAATGACAGAAATACGATGAGTAGGACATGCACGGACGAGTCTAGCCACTGTTTTTGTTCCATTGTAATCGTCATCTATACCACCTTAGAATCATCATTCCCTGCTGAGTGCATTCATCCCTATTCAAAGATTTAGAGCTAACACATGCACATGTATGTAATAAAGGCCTGTGTAGGCATAGCCCATAATGAGGTGACAACCAGGTAACCCTTCACATAAAAGACTTCTTGTATGTTTTCACCCAGACTGTCTCTTAACGGATATGCTCTTGTCTAATGAGCCTGTAAAGACTGAAAGGTCTGCAGGTGCATTCATTCAAACCGAATTCCTCTGAACATCCACAATGAGGTGTTGCAATGACATAATAACTTAGGAAACAATATAAAAATAAGGCATTCTGCCACCTATTTCCTTTTCTTTTAAAGTAACAACAAAGAAATGTTTGTCTTAAGAAAATGTCCTGAGAATGTGATGCTCGGCAAGAATTTTTGTGTGGTATTTGGGTTAAACTTGTGCTTGTGTCTGAAGATTTCTAATGCAGAATTCCTCACACAGAGGATTTACACCACAAAGGAGAATTTTGCATTGGTTCAGGGAGGTTTAAGGTTAACAAATAAGAGCAAATAGTGTCATAAGCTTTAATAAGGCTCAACAGTAAGGATTTCTTCTGCTGGCCCAGCAGAACTCGCAAGCATAAATTGCAAACTAAACTTGTGCTGTCATTCAAATCCTCTCACTGGTGCTGGTAAGATTTATAATGAAAGTATTGACATTGATGGAGATAAGAGCTGCACATGGAGCTACTCTTCAGCTCTTAAAAACACATACTCCTGTTTCAGACATCAGCAAATCTGTTTTAGATAAACAAGTCCCTTGATGATAAATCATGTTCTTTGAATAACTTTTAATTGGATTATATGTGAAATCACTGAATTAACATGATTCAAGAACCCCATTTACAGAAATTGAAAAAGAATATTTGTATGACAGCTCATTCCACAAGCTACATGCAGTATGGATGAGATTTGAATTCTGGAGCTTGATCATTATTTCAGAGCAACATAAAGAGGGATTTATATATTAAATAGTTATTTTGGCTTGGTTTGAGTCACTTCCATATGGTGGAAATATCTGTCTGCACAGCTTTGGTCTGTGGATCCTGGATGGAAGGGTATCCCCTTACATGTGTGCTTCTGTGAGAGCACTTCGCCCTCTGGAGTAAAAGCACAAATGGAGAACAGGACTCAATCCAGACCATAAGCAATGTCTGTAGACCCACTCTCATTGTGTCATACTATAATGAGGATTGGATCCGTCGTGTGGGCGTGTGAGTAAACAGCTCAGGGAGGTCTGAGTGGGCACAGAATATCCAATGCCACCTCACTTTCATCTCCACCAAGAATCCAACATCTGCACCGCACATGCACGTCACATTCCCTGTTTCAGCACACCGTGACAACAGAGACGAAACTCTATCCCAAGGACTTTTCCATGGGTTTCAAAGCTCAGGAGCATTAATACTGTAGCTAAAGCTGAAGTCTCACAGTTTTCACTGGGACCAAACAAAAAAGATTTAAATTATTTTATATTTACATTTATAATATTAAACACATATGTATTTATGTGTGTGTGTGTGTGTGTGTATATGTACAAATACACATAAATACATATATGCATATGTAATATTACATTATAAAATAATTAATTTTATATTTTACATATATTACAAAACAGTAACAATATAATATAAAATTTTTATTTTGCACTACTGTTCAAACATTTGGCGTCATTATACAATTTTTGTTTTAAGAAATGAACATTTTTATTCAGCAATTAAAGGGGTAGTTCACCCAAAAATGAAAATTCTGTCATTTATTACACACCCTCATGTCATTCTACACCCGTTAGACCTTTGTTCATCTTCGGAACACAAATTAAGATATTTTTGATGAAATCCGATGACTCAGTGAGTCTTGCATTGCCAGCAATGGTATTTCCTCTCTCAAGATCCATAAAGGTACTAAAAACACATTTAAATCAGTTCATGTGAGTACGGTGGTTCTAACTTAATATTATAAAGCGACAAGAATATTTTTTGTGTGCCAAAAAAACAAAATAACGACTTTTTAACAATATCTGGTGATGACCGATTTCAAAACACTGCTTTATGAAGCTTCGGAGCTTTACGAATCGAATCAGTGGTTCGGAGCACCAAAGTCACGTGATTTCAGCAGTTTGGCGGTTTGATACGCGATCCGAATCACTGATTCGACACAAAAGACTTGTAACGCTCCGAAGCAGTGTTTTGAAAAAGGCTATCACTACATATTGTTAAAAAGTCATTATTTAGTTTTTTTGGCACACAAAAAATATTTAATAATTTTAATAGTTATTTTAAATTGTAACAATATTTCACAATATTACAGTTTTTACTATATATTTGATCAAATAAATGCAGCCTTGGTGAGCATAAGAAGCTTCTTTCAAAAAAAAATCTTATACTGTCCCCAAACTTTTAAACGGTAGTATACGTTTATACATAAATACATAGTTCAGTCATGAAACTCTAACTGAGTGCTGATTGGTTCCTCTAACATTGGGGCATTAGCCAACCAGACATACTTCCTAATCCGCATATCCATATATATTCGTTCCCTAGTCTTCAATCGTCCTGCTGCGCGATAATGTAAACTTCTGTTTACCCTTCCTCCTCCCCAGCACCACCTGCTACGGGGGCTTTAATATATTCTTGCAGCAGCATGTCCTTTAAGTATGTTAATTATCTAAGCTGAACAAGTTCTTGTATTAGCTCAGCTGCAGCAGCGTAGCAGATCTCATCCACCAAAATCAAGCATATGTACATTCCATGCCCCATGCCAATAAATGCTGGTGAAATAATTCACTCCGAGAGTTGTCATGATTGAAATATTAAAATAATGTGTATAGTTTTAATTTTATATATAATATAAATCATCAATT
>RJVU01011283.1:763716-791324 GCA_003731715.1 Anabarilius grahami | reverse complement strand
TAGTATAAATATTGACATAATAATTTATTTTAAAATTTAAATTGAACTTTTTCCCAAAAGAATTGCAATAACAGCTGGAAATTACTTTTAATTAAATTCAACACATTACAGTTATACAAGACAACCATCAATTCACTTGCTTTTGGTAAACCAATAGTGGTGAATTTATTAGTCTGTTTGGACACCCCATAGGTTCCCCTACGTGACAGGCCCCTCCCCCAGCTCTCATTTGTCTCTTGACCCAAACGAGTGGCTTCCAGATGGGACTGTTCCAGCAAAACCTGTTGCGTTCCAAAGCATACTTTAAGAGAAAGCATTCGAGCGGCTAGTGTGATTATTTAACTCCTCTCCTGCCTAGTGGAAACTGTCTTTCCACACAGACTTCTTTGTTAAAATATCCAAAGTGTGGGAAGCAAGAAGAGGGTCTTTAGATGACAAAACAAACAAACATGTTTGGACTCATCCTAGGAAAGCATTAGGAACCTCAGAAGTAGCTCAGACTTAAATGAAAGATGAAAGAATATCCACATTTAAACTGCATAATGGAATGGCTGGTGCTCCACTCCAAGCCTGTCTTTACAATTCCATGAGTGAGACTTTGTTTTTTCATAATTACAGAACTGGATGTCGCAGGCCTGTGCGCACACATCTGGCTGGTGCTCTATCACGTCGGTCTGAAAATGATTATATCTACTGACACTCTGGTTATAAATAAGAGCTCCCTGCTGAGTTTAAGGGAATAGTCATCTGCGGCATGTGAAGTCATTGCTGCAACCATCAATTTGCCATGTATTCCTCAGGAAATTCTTCCAGTGGTGCGGTTTGAGTGCTGCATGATCATGGGTCATGATCAGGTGCTGTTGAGTCCTTTAAAGGCACAAGACCCCCGGCCATTTGTGGCAAAAGATGCATTTTATTAAATGCATGGAAAAAGTATGGCTTTTCCACTTTAGGTTGCAACAATCCTGGCAAATAACCCTTTGGAAAATCACACCGATTTTCTCATTCTTTCCATAGCTATATTATTTTACTGTGGGTGATTAATATACTCTTTGTTTCCACACTTATTTTTTATCACCAAGCAATAAAGAACAAACCGAAGCCCAGGTGATAACTATGTGCCGAATAAAAAACCTGTACGGTGTGTGTTCGGATGCAATGGATCTTGAGAGGACTTCTTTAGCACATTAGTAAAGAGTGTTAGGGTTAATATCAGCACTATGTTCAGAATAGGCGTGGATAATCACAGTTGCTGTCTTAAGGTGAAGCCAACATACAGCTGTTGATCTGCTGCCAAACTGCAATCAAGATGCCTGCTGGAGATAAATGCAGAATGGGGAGATGTAAACACATCTGGCCCAATCTCTCCCAGACAAAATTTTTTTAAACTTTTTTTTAAACCCTCAAGTTCTGTTTTGGGTCCCAAGGCACTTTAAATACAAATATTAATAAAATGACACTTAAGTCATGCCTTTCCTGTTTTTAATAGAAATTATTATATATACATTTCTGTCAGGACAACTCTCGGAGCAATTATGGGACTTGCTACTGCCAATCCAAACTCGACACGCTGCTGTAAGAAAGTAAGGCATGCTGCTGCTGTAAGATAGCATACACTCTAAAAAATGCTGGGTTAAAAAAACCCAAGCTGGGTAAAATATGGACAAAACCAGCAGGTTGGGTTAAAAGGCACCTATTATGCTCTCTTTCACATGATGTAATATAAGTCTCTGGTCTGGTCAAGTTTCAGCTTAAAATACCCCACAAATTAGCCCCTATTTGGGGGTGAGCAAAAACACACCTTTTACTATATTACTATATTGCTGGCTAAAAAAATAAATCCAAAATTGGTTGAAAAAAATGGCTGGGTAAAAACAACCCAATCCCTGGTTTTGTCCATATTTAACCCAGCAGTTTTTAGAGTGACATGAATTACCTGTAGCAGATCTATACAGGTGGAGCTGGGGAAGGTGGAAAGTTTCTGAAAGTGTACTGCGCTGCTAAGGCAAATGCTACCCGTGTATTTGAAGGTTGAGTACGCAAGCTCATTGGCTACTGATACAGCAGTAACCAATCAGCTGTGTCCTAGATAATGATGTGATTACGAGCAGGTTGAGTTAAAGGACCTATTAGCCTGCGCCATCTAGAGTTTCACGACAGAACTTTGTATAAGGGTCATTGACGAATAAGGTTTTTAAAAGTGTAAAAAAACATAATGGAGAAATAATTGATTTTGAAGTTTTATTCAGTGTTAACAATAAGATTAAGTGGTTTTTATAATGGTTTTTATAAATAAAGTCATTTTGGTTTAACCAAAATTTCAGTTTTACCGAATGACACTTTTGGTTATACCGAATGACGATATTTTCAAACAATGCTAACAGGCTGATATCTAGCTAACAAGCCAGCTAGCTAGCAATAGGACAATCACATTTTTTATATTTAGTACAAGTTTTTAAAATATGACAACATTTTCCATGTTTTATAACGGTTGAACCAAATGACCTGATGTTTCGGGACATGCGTAAGAGCAAGTGAAAACAATTTTTCAAATAGTTAAAAGAGAGTTAGTTACTTTGCTTCACGACCATGTGGTCCTTTGCAGGTGTCTAAATGATGTCACATCACATAATATTGACCGCATGACTTGATCCAAAATGGTCCCTTTATATTAGTTACTCCGAATGACATAAATGAAATTCATTGTTCTGGACATTCTTTCTCATGACAATGCAATGACTTATACACATAATTTAAATGCTGTTTTGCACTATGTTGATATATATATAGTATAAAAAATTGGATAATATATATGTATAGTATCCGTTATTATTTATTTATTTATTTTTACAATGCTTTTGCTGGGGTCAGATTGGCCCAAACAAGAGCAATGTACTACTGGATAACAATCATTTTGAAATTTTGAGATACTATGGAGGGTTAAACCTTCAATAACATCTGTCAACTGGGTGAGTTTTGATTATTATGTCAGAGAAATGTTTTAAAAGTAAATTCTATTTTTATTTTTACATAAAAACAAGAAAGTCCATCTCAACAGAAGTACATATGGTTAATGTGTTTTTCTGGTGCAAAATTACCATTGAAGCCTTTATTTTTTGGTTTATTTAAAGAACCACCAATTAAAGTATCTATGGTAGCAGACAAATAAAACCTTCAGAACCTTGTAAATAAAATGTTATGAACTCTTGTGGGACATGTGCAAGCAAAATAAAAGTTTCATCATAGCATAGAGAAATAAAAAAGTAGGGCAAAAGAATAAAGACTCGCCATGGGACAACACTGTCTTGAGAAACACACCAATCATGTGCAATTGTTTTTAAGATGATACTGAGATTTCAAATTCGTCCTAAATCAGCTCGACCCAGTTGTTGTGAATATGCTGATGAATAGTGTACTGTAGTCACTTCAAACAATAACGTCTTCAAAATACAGCACAGCACAGCAGAGGTTGATAGGGGTGAAAAATGTAGCAGTCAAATTGCTGAGATAAGGCAATTCTCCAAGGACATTATTGCCAAAATATAAACTTTGCTCTCCTAAATCATGGTCGAGGCATGTTTGGCTGCTGTGCAGGATTCTTCAGGCATAAATTATGGACACAGTGTATTTTGTGATGTTATGAGCAGTATGATCTCATGCAAATGGAGACTGTGTGGGTCGATCCTGCGAGAAGTCCTCCAGACTTTTCAAGGAAACTGGCTTGTCTGTAGCATCTCCTCTGAGGCATGTTGTTTTTTCTCTTTTTTAAACAAAATATTTATTGCCACATTGTCTGAACTTTTAACCGTCAGGCTGTTGATAAATCTTGTGAGATGTCCCAGATATCCACAGTCTGGTTCACAAACAGACAGTTGGTTTTTGTAGAATCGTGAACTCTTTTAACTGTTTAGACTGCAAATGACCTGATGAGCACTACAGGTGTTCCCTGTCTGGAAAGTGTGAGGTGTCCTGTAAAAGCTGTCTGACGAGGAGATTGCGTTTTGATCTAAGGAATTCCCCTGAAGCTGTGCAAACCTCACAGGAAGAGCATTCTCATTTTGACCTTTACACCTGAGATATTCTTATCTTTAAATACATTTCTATTAGATAACAGAATTATATAAAAAATTCACATAGTTATTAACAGTTTAGAGCAGGGGAAAAGTATGTCCCACCCAATGTAGAAACAAATTAGCAGGTTTTTAAAGGGTTAGTTCACCCAAAAATGAAAATTCTGTCATTTATTACTCACCCTCATGCCGTTCTACACCTGAAAGACCTTCGTTCATCTTCAGAACACAAATTAAGATGTTTTTGATGAAATCCGATGGCTCAGTTAATTTACACTTCCAGATGCCCAGAAAGCTACTAAAGACATATTTAAATCAGTTCATGTGACTGCAGTGGTTCAACCTTAATATTATAAAGCAACGAGAATACTTTTTGCCAAAAAAACAAAATAACAACTTTTCAATAATATCTAGTGATGGCCGAATTCAAAACACTGCTTCATGAAGCTTCGAAGCTTTACAAATCTTTTGTTTTGAATCAGTGGTTCGGAGAGTATATCGAACTGCCAAAGTCACGTGAACTACTGAAATTTCAAAACACTTATGACATAATGAAGCCTCGTTTACTGAAATCAAGTGACTTTGGTGCTCCGAACCACTGATTCGAAACAAAAGATTTGTAAAGCTTCGAAGCTTCATGAAGCAGTGTTTTGAAATCACCCATCACTAGATATTGTTGAAAAGTCGTTATTTTGTTTTTTTCTGGCGCACAAAAAGTATTCTCGTAGCTTCATAATATTAAGGTTGAACCACTGCAGTCACATGAACTGATTTAAATATGTTTTTAGTAGCTTTCTGGGCATCTGAAAGTATTAATTATCTTGCTGTCAATGGAGGCCTCACTGAGCCATCGGATTTTATCAAAAATATCTTAATTTGTGTTCTTACGGGTGTGGGACGACATACAGGTGAGTAATAAAATACATAATTTTCATTTTTGGGTGAACTAACCCTTTAAATGAATCCCTACAAATGACTCACAAACTAAGGAATCAGCCTGCTGAATCCTTTCCATGAATCCTTCATCGAATCTGCCTAGTGAATCAACATGTGATTCACTTACTGAGCTGCAAATTCCATTTCATTGCATCATTAGTTCAAGGCGAATAAAAAAAGTGTTAATGTAAAAAGAATAAATGCATTTTTCCCCATATTTCATAAAAATTTTGCATGGGAACAAGGTTAGTTCCACTTGCAAACAAATGAGCAATATTTTACAAAACACTCACAAACTCAAGAGTTACTGGTTTGAGTCAGCCTGCCAAATTCTTCCCACTTCATACAAACTCACTAAATCTGCCATAGCAGCTAGTGAATCAGCATATGACTCACTGAACTGCAAGTTTCATGTAATTACACTCTAAAAAATGCTGGGTTAAAAACAACCCAAGTTGGGTTGAAAATGGACAAACCCAGCGATTGGGTTGTTTTGACCCAGCAGTTGGGTTAAATGTTTGCCCAACCTGCTGGGTAGTTTTATTTAACCCAACAATTGTTTACAAATTACTATATGTCTGGCTTAAAATGAACCCAAAATAGGTTGGAAATTAAAAATCAGACTCATAATTACTAGAGGCAACAATAATAATCAAAAAGATGAGCATTTATTAATAAGCAATTTAATAAATGTTTATTGTTTAAATATAATTCAAAAAAAATATTAATAAATGTTTGTTTATTTAACATATTAATAAATGTTAATTTCCAACATATTTTGGGTTCATTTTAAGCAAGAAATAAAGTAATTTTTAAACAATATTTGGGTTAAATAAAACTACCCAGCAGCTTGGGCAAACATTTAACCCAGCCGCTGGGTTAAAACAACCCAATCGCTGGGTTTGTCCATTTTCAACCCAACTTGGGTTGTTTTTAACCCAGCATTTTTTAGGGTGTACATTATTACTTAAAGGAAAATCAAGAAAAGTCTTACGTAAACAGAATATATGCATTTTTCTCCTTATTTCATTAAAATGTTTAGCAGGTTTAAGGGAGCAAGTGGGTCCCACCCAACTCACGAACAAATGACTCTTATGAGCTGTTTTTTTTATGAATTATCCTCAATCCTCAATAAATGCAAGAGTATTGTTGTAACATTTCCCCCATTGTAAAATTCCACCTAGCAGGAACAATACCATATAGCAAAGTCCCTTTTAAGAAAAGTCATTTCACTTGGCGGCCATCTTTAAAACACCTCTCGGGCATGCAAGTGCAGCTCCTATTTTTTTGAATGGGGAAACATCAAATTCTCCAAAGCTGTTTGCCAAGCTTTCAATTAAATTTCATATTTGAAATCACCAATGAAATCTAAAATACAACTGTCTCAAAAATTTCGTTACTAAACGAGCGATCATGACAAAAAACTGTATTTTTCAGGCTGGATCAACCTAATGCACGTCTCTTGTGCCTCATTTCGGAGGCGCGTGTCTGACTGTTTCTATAGGATTCTATCAGTATGGCTACTCACTTACTGCAAGATCCATATTAATGAATCTTTACTGCATTAAAAATAAAAATGAACTAAAAGAGAATAAATGCACATAAATAGGTCTCAATATGGTGAAAAAGTTTGGGAACAAAGGAAATGAAACATTCTACTCTCTGTACAGTTTCTTCTACTAAAGGAAAATGATTCATGCATCTGTGGTCAACTGAAATCTAGACGTCCCCCCTAAAGGAGAGGCCTCTGACAGCCCAAACACTGACCCTTAGCTCTGGGCCCCTCTAAGAAAACACAGAGAGGAGACGCAGACCGGAGGAGACCTATGTGTTTAGACAGAGACAGTATCTGGAGAGGAAGTACAGTAAGAGGGGAGAGTTCTGCAGCTTTGAAGTTTAATAGAGTCTGGAGGAGGAATGTCATTAAACCTCAACTGCTGTCCATTACTCATATTGAGCTATGCTTCTAATTTACAAGTATCACATTTAGTTTTTAAATCTTTTTATTTTTGCAATTATATATATATAGTTTTTTATTGCTAGTTTTTCCCCCCACACATTTTCATTGTCAACAAGTCTGTTGTTGCATGTGACAAATAAACTTTGACATTTTGCCAAAAAATGTTTCCATTTAAAGCCCAACGTTTTGAAAATATGACACTTTTATGACTTATAGTTGTTGTCACACTATCCTAAAAATCATAAAAGGGATTCATTGGTGGAAATACCCCTAATTAGCAAGAGGGATTTGGAAACATGACAAAAAAACAGCATAGCCCTTTAAAGAGAATCCAAATCACTTTTAATTAGACTTTACTGTTTACACCACATCGACCACAGTGACACAAAGCAAATTTAATCTGTTTTGGAAAAACGCTCCAGGGAACTTATCTCCAAAACACTTTCACTGACAAACACGGCTTCAAGTTAGACGTTGGACTGATAAATGGTGATAAGGGGCAGAGAGAGAATTTTACTCGACTCAAATTACCAGGGGGCCGTTCTTCACACAGATAATGTGTGCTGGTTTCCAGTAAACTGTCTCTTCAACATTTAGTGTCCAAGAATTGTTTAAATATTGTACAGTACCATTTAAAAGTTTGGTGTTGGTTTAATTCTTTTTGAAAGAAGTCTCTTCTGCTCACCAAACCTGCATTTTAAAATAGTAACATTGTGAAATATTATTACAATTTAAAATAACTGTTCCCCGTTTGAATATATTTTAAAGTGTCTTTTATTTCTGTGATGCAAAGCTGAATTTTCTGCATCATTACTCCAATCTTCAGTGTCACATGATCCTTCGGAAATCATTCTAATATGCTGATTTGATGCTCAAGAAACATTTTATTTATTATTATCAATGTTGAAAACAGTTGCTTCATATTTTTGTGAAAACTGTAACACTTTTTCAGGATTATTTTGATAAAAGTATTTTATCAAAATAAAAGGATATAAAAGGATTTACAGTATTTGAAATAGAAATCTTTTGTAACATTATCAATGCCACTTTTGATCAATTAAATGCATCCTTATCAATATATATTCAGAAAAGTATTAATTTCTGTTATTTTGCTTTATATTACATGAATTTTACTAATTATATTATATTGTCATAATTACAAACTGAACAAAGTATTGCCAAAATTCACAAAATCATAGGCCTATATATTTCCAGGTGTAAATTAAATGGTACAAGCAATATTACATTTAACAAGATACAATATGTTGAAAATATATAATAATATAAAATAATAATTAAAAGTTCAAAAGTGATCTGTCAAAAAAGATATAGTAAATGTAGAAAATGGTGCCATATTCTACAATACCAACACAGTAGGTTTATTATATGACCAAAAACCAGGCTTTTATATGTCTGGGTGTGACTTTCTTTACCGTTTTCAGTTTCAACTCTTGAGAATTTTTCTTTTGTCATGTAATTGCTCTTCTTTTAGTGGTCTGAGTGGAAAGCACAAAAGAGCTCTTTAGAGAAATATTGCCACCCTGTGAACAGTCAGTAAAGCACAGGCCACACAAAACCTGAAGGTAACTCAAAAAAACACATCTTAATGGGTCAGTCTGTGCCTTCGGGGTACAAAACAACTCGAAATTATTTTAAACCCTGTTTTGTTGATTCTTAATTAGTATGGGAAGGATAAAGTAATGTTGGGATTTTTTGGAACATGTAAAGGATGCTTCTTCCACTCGAGAGCGGTTAAAAAATGCCATCAAAGTGTATATATATCTTGCATGTAGCTAAAAGCAAGGGTGTGCCTGGATGCATTGGAATCAGAATGAGCGTTGTTTTGATTCAAATTAATTATTTCATTTCTCTGAAGCGGGTGATGAAACAGACTTTGATAATCTGTGAACTCAATATGTCACAGTCGAGTGGAGACAAAGCAAGACATGTCAGCAGATGGATAACTGAAAGCTTAAATTGAGGCTCATTATCTAATAGAGGCAACAACATGAAGAAATTCATATAAAATGATGCTATTTATCATGAAAACAAGCCAAAGGCACAAACATATCCAGCGTCTCCAGTCGGGATGGAAAAAGCGTGACTTTAAAAACAGGTTCAGGCGTACATGTTCCAGTCTGTGCACCAGCAACAATGACAGATGAACTGCACTATGTAATTTGTACATGTGCTTTAGCCCTACATTTAGGGTCATGTGACTCAAAACCAAGCCTATTTACATACCACTTTCCATTCACCTCTTAAAATCTGCTTTAATTGATAGCTTGCAATCACAAACTTCACACCCCAGTCCTGTTTCAACAAGTTAAGCAGCCCTTAGCGAAGGAAATATGCCGTGATCTCCATCCATCAAAATGTGCTGATCTATAGACGGAGATGCCAAACACTGACAGTGAAGCATATGAATGAAATGATGTGTACAGGCCTAACCTTGTCATAATAGTGAACACATGTGACCTCCTGGCAAGAGTTTTTATTACCACGTTGATAAAAGGAGAAAAGAACAGCCTTGCTAAAGAACAGCCAGGAGGCAGAACTCCCACAGACTTTATTGTCTTATTTTGAGGAAGTATTAGAAGCTAACCAGAGTAAATAGGATACAGAGAAAAAAAAAATGGTGAGAACATGGTGCTACAGGGTAGAAATACTGAATGTGGTTAGAAGGTATGAATTCTGGTGTTTAAAATTAAAATTCTGCAATTTATGTTATGTCGTTCAAAATCTGTATGACTTTTTTCTTATGCAGAACATAAAATAAGACATTTTGAAGAATGTTTGAAATGTTTTTGTACCATACAATAAAGGTCGATAGGGTCCAAAACAACACTGGACCCCATTTTTCAAAACATCATCTTTTGTGTTCTGTAGTTATGACATTGAGTAAATTATGATAGAATTTTCCGTTTAATTGTATATTTTATCTGGATGTTCTAGTGGAAATGCATTGATTTCAAACCTCAATATCCAAATAAATAATGGGAAACACATCTAGTTTGGAAACTGAACCACTAGATGTGAACACTGCAAAAGGAGTTCTCGGGTATCCTTAAAATCTGATATTATGGTTTCCAGTGGTATTGTGCTCACCACAAAACCGCCTAAAATGTGAACTGGTATGTTCTAAAAGGAACTCAGGAGAGAAAAAGTTGACAAAGGAACAGTATCATGTCATGCTGACCTTTTATAATCATCAAAACACATTTTTAAAAGGCACTAGTTATGGTTATGCGTCATGCTGTAATCTGGTATCTTAATTGCTTTGGGACCACAAAACGTTCAGATGACTACATACTACGTACATGCAATAGAAATGCATTTTTTTCTCGTTGAACACTGTAAATAGAACAAAAAAAACAAACAAACAAGATTAAAACTGAAGTATTGAATAGATGCCCATATCAGCCAAAAAGGCTTTAAAACTGATTGATGCCAAAAAGAAAGAATCAGACTGGCCTAGCAGTCTGTTGGCAAATGGAAGCGACTCGACTCGAGTCGATCAGGTGACCCGTTTGATTCAGTGGTCGTCAACACCAGCCCAGTGTCTCACAGATCCTCACACCGGAACTCTGTCCACACAGTGCAGATGGGCCTCCTGAAATTACACATGAAAACACATCAGACCATCACCAGAGCATCAAGCTCCACTATAACAAACACAGATTAGGAAGATACCAGTTTAATGCAAGTAAAGGGATGAAACTTAAAGCGCATAATAGTAAAATGAATGGCTTTCTGGCATATGGAAAGGACAAAATACTGCACTCAGTGTATAATGTATCCAGTCAAAGACATCAATACTGTAGCAAATACTTACACAGTATCATTACTCTCGCAGAAGAGCTTATTTCTTCTTCCCTCCTAATGACATATTTTCAGTTTTTTTCTTCTGTGCCTCATTGAACAAAAACCACACCTTTATGTTAGCAAGATGGGACTACACAGATAGTTACATACATTTGCATGTATATTTGTAATCTACATACAGTACCGGTCAAAAGTTTGGACACATTACTATTTTTTATGTTTTTGAAAGAAGTCTCTTCTGCTCACCATGGCTGCATTTATTTGACCAAAAATACAGAAAAAACAGATGTATTCTGAAAATTTTTTATTTTAATATACTTTAAAATATAATTTATTTCTGTCATGCAAAGCTGAATTTTCAGTATCATTACTCCAGTCTTCAGTGTCACATGATCCTTCAGAAATCATTCTAATATGATGATTTATTATCAATGTTGGAAACAGTTGTGCTGCTTAATTTTTTTAAAAATCTGATACTTTTTCAGGATTCTTTGATGAATAAAAAGTTAAAAACGTACAGCATTTATTTAAAATAAATATTTAAAAATAGAAATGGCTGATGAAAACTGAAAAAAAAGAGCTGTGTATTACAAAATTAAATTATATTTTAAAGTATATTAAAATAGAAAAACATAATTTTTCACAATATTACAGTTTTTTTCTGTATTTTTGACCAAATGCAGGCTTGATGAACATAAGAGACTTCTTTCAAAAACATTAAAAATAGTAATGTGTCCAAACTTTTGACAGGTACTGTACATTATATATCTGTATACACAAACAAACACACACGCACACACATTCACAAACATATTACTGTTCAAAAGTTGTTGTTTTTTAAAGAACTTAATATGTTTTTTCAGCAAGGATGCTTTAAATTGATCAAAAGTGCCAGTAAAGACCTTTATAATGTTATAATATTTTCAAATAAATGCTTTTCTTTTTACCTTTCTATTGAACTGTTTTCAACATTAATAATGATAAAAAAAAATTCTTGAGGACCAAATCAGCATGTTAGAATGATTTTTGAAGGATCAAGTGACACTGAAGAGTGAAGTATAAGGAATAAATTAATTTTGAAAATACATTAAAATAAAACAGTTACTTTACGTTCTAATAATATTTCAGAATATTACAGTTTTTACTATATTTTTGATCAAATAAATGCAGCCTTGATGAGCATAAGAGACTTAAACTATAACTATGAGTTGAGGAGCTTTTACCTCGGTCATGGCATCATCAATTTGCTTCAGCTCCTCATAGTGGTCCCGCGAGTCTCTGAGAGGCTGCACCATAATCTCTTCAATCTGAGGGAACAGCTGAGAGGAACATATACGGGTGAGTAAATGACAGAATTTGGATTTTTGGCTGAAATACTACTTTGATATTTGAATGAACACCAAAGATGACTTATTTCACCTACCTTCATGACAGATTCAAACATGGGGATGAGGACAAATTTAATGAAGCCAATCTGGGCTGTGGGCTTGGTGACTTTGTCTCGATCCATGAAAGGTGCCACAGGAAGCCCCTCGGATTTCTCTCTATCACTCTGAACAAAGACAAGACAGCATAAACAAACCCACCTGTCACTGTAGAGCAATTACAACACAAGATGGAGAGTCAGCAAACCTGCATGAAGTATTCCTCCAGCAGACAGTCCACCCACGGTTCTGCCACCTCTGTAGGCCGGACTTCATTGGAAATGTCACAACATTTGATAAGGACCATCTTCAACTGAACACATGACAAACAACAAATCTTTACTTTACTTGTCAAATTCATGCCATATCCCTGCTGTAAAATACATCTTTCTACTGGTCTTAGCAGGTCTAGGCTGGTCTTAACTTTTTAAAAACAGGTCCACCAGTCTTGCCAAACTGGCGTTAGGCTGGTGTAGCTTTTTGACAAGCAGGTCTCTAAAGTCTTTACAGCTAAAATGTGCCCCAAACCCCTCTAAAACTGACCAGATAAATACAAGCAAACCATCATAGACTGGTTTAAGTCTTTATTTTTATGTTTTTGGCAGGGAGGGTGTACGGTACATACGCAAGTCACATGCTCCTCATTGGTGAAGTCAAAATTGTCGACTTTGTGCTTGAACGAGTCAAGAATCTCGCCATGCCTGGCCATATCCGTGGCCAAAATCAGTGTGATGATAGCCTGCCAATACATTGTCATATAATAAACACAAATATACAAATTCCTTTAAAATATAATATTTACTGCAAAACAATGACCTTGGGGCCAATCACACAGAATGTGTTTTTGTGTTCCAATGCTTTTCCATTATTGATTTTCTATGTGTTTTTGTCATGTGCTAGACGGTTGTGCTCACACCTTTTGCAGCATGTTGCGTAGAGCTGTCGCTATATAACAACATTGACAATAACAGTGATATTTAAAAAATTAATTATTGATATTGTGTTAATACTACACATATAATATTTTAAATAATCCATGGCAGTAACTATTTGGTTGACACTTCAACATAGTAGGTAGCTGCTATGCTACTGCTATGCCACCGTCTCCGTCCAAAATCGCCCCCTATACCCTTAAATTGGGCACTATTTGAGGGGACATCCATTTGTCCTGGTGTCCGAAATCATAGTGCTATCGAGTGCACTCATTCAGTTCCACAATGCACCGCAATAACGCGTACAACCGATTTACACTCAACGGCTCGGGAATACCCATAATGCACTGTGAGAGTCGTGAGCCAAATGAATTTCTGCATCTGACCAGAAGATGGCGCCCACAGCTGAATCTCCCATCCATTTTCCAAACCGCTGGTCCAATGTGGCTACAGCATAATATCATACAGGTATAAATTCATTTTGAGTTGATTATTAACTTGTTTAATTAAGGTTTAAAGAAAGTTTCCATGACCGAGTTCAAGATGAAACTTTTCATTATTACTGGAGCTGCCAGTTTGCAAAGTTTCAAATAATTATCAAACAGCAAGTACAAACTATGCAAAAGCGTCAGCCCTTCTGGCGCACTCAGTGTCTGAATTCGCTCACTCTTTTTCATTCACTCCCTCAAGTGAACTATATTAGTGGAGTAATGTAGGGAATAGTGAATGAGGGTATAGGGGGCGATTTCAGACACAGTCAATGACAAAGTATAGCTGGGAGTTTTTTGGATTCTATAAAAATTGCAGGATGTTAGACACCCCAGTCTGCAGGACGAGCCAATCAACATGCAGTTATTTTTGGGTAACACTTTAGAAGAATGGTCCGTCATTAATAAGTAACTATGTAGGAAGTAATGCAGGACTAATGAGTAGTACTATATTAACACTTCAGCTACTACTATTAACTAATATAAAAACAAGCTTAACTAATCAGTAAGTAATATCAAATTTAGAAGATAGTTCCTTGTTAGCTAATCAATAATTAATTACCTAATGAAATTAAATTAACTATTAACTAACTGACAAATTGTAAAGAACATTATCGTGTGTCTGAGACGTAATCAGTCATCATTTTTACTCTGAATACAGTCATAAAATGCATCACTAATTACTCAAGTGTTACCTAGTCACTATGCAGTAACTACTAGTGATCTGGACCATTATTTTAAAGTGACTTTTTCACTTTAAAATAATGGACCAGATCACTAGTACTTCTTGAGGAATGACTAGATACTTGAGTAATTAGTGATGCATTTTATGACCATGTTCTGAGTTAAAAAGGACAACTATTGATCCGGTTGATACTATTGATCTGGACCATTATTTTAAAAGTAAGTTTAAAGTTTAAAATAATGGTCCAGATCACTAGTAGTTCCTGCATAGTGACTAGGTAACAGTTGAGTAATTAATGATGCATTTCATGACCATGTTGAGTAAAAAAATATAATTGCTCACATCTAAGACACTTTAATGTTGTGATTATTAATTAATTAGTTATTCTTTATAATTTGTCATGGTTACCTATTAGTTCTTAATAATGCCAATCTCATTCTGTAATTACTGATTAGCTAATAAGGAACTATCTTAGTCCTAAATTTGATATTACTTACTGATTAGTTAAGCTTGTTTCTATATTATTTAATAGTAGTAGATGAAGTGTTAAAGCAGTACTACTGATTTGTCCTGCATTACTTCCTGCATAGTTACTTATTAATGATGGACCATTATTCTAAAGTGTTACCTATTTTTGTACGCTTAAGTACAGTTATGGTTGCAAACTCTATTTCCACATCCCGACACTATTTTGAATGAAATTCATTGGCCAAAAAAGAGAAAACACAAAGCAAACAAAGTTAAAGATGAATTTGACTAATAACATTATTTATTTCCTTTTTTCAAAATGTTCTATTGATATCGCAATGTCGTTATTGCAAATTCTTTTGACTATGATAATTATGTAGTAAAAATTTATAAAAACAGAGCTCAAATTAAAAGAGGTTCCTCTTTTTAAAAAAGTGTCTTACGACCTTGTTTTTTTTTTTTCATTTCACTACCCTATGTCTTACATTTTTAAATGCAAAAATGCATTCTGTGTGAACAGGTCCTTAGATTGCTTAAAAGGGAGTTGATATTTTGTGCTATACCTGTCGGATCTGTTTAAAGGCCTCTGGGTCCACGTTGGCAAATATGTTACACTCCGGCAATGAAAGTATCTGGAAGGCCACAGCGCAATGGTGATTCTCTAGTGGCGAGATGTCATTGTAGCGCACTGCCAACTCAGTGCGAGCATTGATTTGATACCTGCATAAGAAAAGCCAGTGAAAGCGCTAGATTATCTCGACATATGTCATGGGAATGGTTACTAAGATAAACAGCACAGATATAATAGGACTGTAAAATTGTCATCATGAACGTGCAGGCAAATACCTGAATACACCTGTATGTTTTTTTATGAGAACTGACTCGAAAGCATAATTACACAGAAGCGAAGATCTTACGTGTTGTTGTATCCAGGGTGGTCTAAGTCGTGACACACGGCAGCAGTCATTAAAATGCCCAGATCTGTCAGTGTGAGCTTTTCCTGTGGGCCACACACACACACAGGTTTCCACTTTTACTGTTCCACAGTAATTGCTCTACTAATTGCTACGTACGTAAAAGTTCTCACCTGGAGGTTGCAGAGGTGGATCATGCCATACATCATCTGACTCACGCAGAAACAATGGCGGAAATTATGGAACGGGTTGGTGCGGTAATTTTCCTGAATGCCCAGCTGAGAAGATATAAAAAGAATCGTGAAGCTGTTAAACTGGAAATTTCAGTGGAAATCACCATTCTTGCACCCTTTCATTTATACAATTATACTAATTTTCTTACCAGCCAGCGTTTGAGAGTAATTGGGTTCATGTTAAACTCCTTCACAAGGCCTAAGTCATGGTACATGTACTCCAGGCAGCTCAGCATCTGATGAATAAACAGTAAACCATGAAAAAAGAGAATGTATGCATAATTTCACCTCGAAATGTACTGTATATCCCACCAAGTTAGACTCACTTCATTGTGCTCCCAGTGCCAAACATCAAAGGTTGGTTTCTTCAGTGCTTCAATGGTCTCCTGAGAAAGTGTGTACTGAGGAAATCGAGACTAATAGAGATTAATACCACATAGAAAGAGACTAAATGTTCTCCCGCAGGGCCCATAATTCAATCAAAGCACGTCATAAAACTTTAAAGCACCTTTGGGTAGCTGGGGACATCACGTCTAGGAGTTAATTTCTTTCCATCGTCTGAGAAATTGTATTTGCATGGACAATTCACTCTAAAAGGAGATTGGTGGATTAGTCATTTAGATACATTTATGCTTCCAGTTTGGAAAAGAACCGCATGATGGCGGCTCTAGATGGATAAGCAGATAGATTGTCACGCTTGCTTTGATTTTCTTTGGAAAATGTTTTCTTTCACTTACCTTCCTCCTGCTCTGGACGTCATCTCATCTCTCAGTTTCTTCAGGTCATTTTTGCACTTTTCAATCTCCACGACCTTCAACCCCTCCACTGCATAGAAAATCAAAATAATAGAGTGTTTTAATTGTGTTGCTAAGGTGTTTGTAGCCAAGCTGGTTTTTGCATTGCTATGCAGTTGCAGATGTTTCTCCCGTTCCTATGTGGCTGCTAGATCAAAAGAGCCCACCCCAAATCTTTATGATATTTGCGTCCCTAGATATGTCCCAGGTTCCTCCTCAGGATCTTCAACAGAAGCATGAAGGCTTAGAAAAGTAATATCACAACACCTCAACAAGCTGCATGATTTGAGGTATAATTATGCACATTGAAGTTAAATACCTAGGGTTAGTTTAAATCCCTAACTTTTGCCTAGCTTTTTGTTCCAATTTGCAGTCTGGATGAGTCAACGATAGTTGCTAAATAAGCTAGTCTACAGATTTTAGACAGTTGAAGTTGACGTATTTGAGTTAATTATATAGTGTTTCACGAGTTAGTTTGTCCATATAATCTTAAAGCTATTAAGGTTAAATGCATTTGGCTTTCTGTCCGCAGTGGAGGGGCTCGAGTAAGCAGCCAAGATGCCTAAATTATGTTGGTGGAGTTGGGGACGTGGAGGGATGCCAAAACAGCTTATGAGAATCACACTTCAGAATCTTGCCGAAAGTAGTAGGTCATCTATAGGTACTTTTTACGAATACTGTTTTTCGAATGCTATGTATTCGGACATACTACTCTGTTGCTATACTGTTTTTTGCATTCTATATAGTAAGGAAGTATTCGATTTTACACGCAACGTTATTGTTTTAATTTGTCATGCATCTCCTAGCAACAAGGTGCAAGTTTTTTTTGTGTTCAGAATGATTTGAAAGTCTGGAGTTTTCAGGCCTGCAGATTGTTTGCTTTGTTCCAAAACAGGGACTATATATATAATTAAGTTAGAGCGAGAATCAAGGCTTTGTCGGGACTGCATTCTTGCAATGCACAAAGAAAAGCAATTACTTAACATTTTAAGATGAAGAGGCACCCTTTGGTTTTAAACTAAGTGAGAAAACGCACCAGGTTCCGAAACAAAAGCTCATGCTTGAAAATGGTCAGCTTGAAAAACAGCTTGAAAAAAGCTCAGGTGTGAAAATGCCCTGTGTGATCCTCAGTCGTTTACTGTATGACGTCCAGTTTTTTCTGTAATCACTTACAATATCGGCAAGTGAATGATTCTTAGTGTTTTAAAATCTGTTTAGATTTTAAAAATTGTGTAGTGTATTCCAGACTTAACTCTAAGTCTGAGCAAGAAAAAAATAAGACAAAAGCAAACCATAACATTGTCATTACATACGTTCTACTCTCTTCTCCAGCATAGCCAGTCTGTTGGTCACTTCCGTTTTCAGTTCGTTGATCCTGAACGCTCTGTAGAGAGAAAAACAAAAAAGATTTGCCTGCTGTTAGTACAGAAACATTACGGTGATAAAGATTCATCTTCAGTCCATGGGAAAACAAACATGTCCTTTACCTGCTGAACTGCTCTGCTACCTGTGAGAGCACATTCTGAAACATATCTTCCTTTTCTGTGGAGTTAAATACACAGGCTATAAATCAAGGCAGAACAACTCTTGGCTCAAAACATTATGAGTGAATGTAGATCTAAGGTACTAAAGGTTATAAATAAGAGTCAAACACTGCGAAAAACAGCAAAAATGATGCACTTTACCTCCCAGCTGGCCGGTAGACAAAGGAATGACTTTGTACAGGGAGCTAAAAGGACAAAATGGGATTATTAACTGACAGATCAAACTGAAAATGAACATAACTGGGCAAGGAGGTGTTTTACTTAGGGGTGTTGGTGGGCATTGTGGGATCGATGGACACAAAAGCACCTTCAGGGTTCACCATCATTATAGCAGTGTTCCTATAGACAGAAGAAATAAAAAGTGAAATTAGCTGGATTTATTATGTTAACCATTGAAAATGTTGTCCACAACAGAGAACCTCATTCTCAACCACAGCAGGTTTGCAAAATAGATTGATGGAGGTGTTGATTAGTGGTGATATCAGTGATATACAGACCTAGGGATGTTGGAGGAGGAACACAGCAGTTCTTTGATATCACATGGGCTGCAGTGACGACTGAAAAGTACCTATGAAGGACAAATAAGGGTGTGTTTGCAATATTATGTCTGTATTTGTCGTCATATCTGTACTACAATGAGAAAACGTACACTACAACGCAACTCAAATATGTATCTTGAGATAAGAATTGTGAAATGTCATTGAAAATGTTGTGGGATTTTAAAGCAAGTAACAGTGATACTTTAAATTAAATATCTTTAACATCTCAATAGGCAGCATGAGATTAGATTGAGACTGTGGCTTAGAAGGATAGTTCACCCAAAAATGAAAATTGTCCCATGATTTACTCACCCTCAAGCCATCCTTGGTATATATGTCTATCTTCTTTGAGACAAAAACATTTAAAAATATCCTGGCTCTTCCAAGCTTTATAATGGTAGTGAATGGGGGGTGTGATTTTGAAGCCTAAAAAATGCATCTATCCATCTTAAAGCTTGAGTTTGTTGCACAGCCCTATTTGTTTAAATCGTGAGAGGCGTCTAAGCTTACGCTACTCCTACGTAATACATTTCGTCAGGGGTTACTCTTGTGGCGCAAGTCTGCGTAACGAAAGCTAGTTATTTTAGTGTATTAAGTTTTATATATGGGTATTTTTCTTACAAAAACTCATTGCTTCGCTTCAGAAGGCCTTTATTAACCCCCTGGAGCCATATGGATTATTTTGATGATGGATGGATGCATTTTTGGGGGCTTCAAAATCTCGCCCCCCAATTCACTACCATTATAAAGCTTGAAAGAGCAATGATATTTTTAAATATATCTCCGATTGTGTTCATCTGAAAGAAGATAGTCATATACACCTAGGATGGCTTGAGGGTGAGTAAATAATGAGATATTTTTCATTTTTGGGTGAACTAACCCTTTAAGTCTCCTGCTTCTCTTGTTCTTTCATTGCCAAAAACATCCTTATAATCTGACATGTATCTCCTCTCCATGTGTAGAGTTTTACTCTTTACACTTTACTCAGATTTGCAGACACCAGTTTGCAATAAAAGTCAATACTAAAATAAAACTTAAGTCTAAATCTCCCGAGCTATGGCAGAGCCACTTCTGAGCAATGAAATGTTCTTCTGGGATTGTAAAAATTATGTTTGAATTTACACACTTCCGTTTAACAGTTTGGGGTCATTGGGGTCATCAGGTTTATTTTGAAAAAGTAATATTTTTATTCAGAGAGGTCACATTAAATTGATCAAAAGTGGCAGTAAAGACATTTATAATGTTACAAAAAAAATTCAATTTCAAATAAATGCTGATGTTTTGAACTTTATATTTAATAAAATAATCCTGAAAAAATATATCAAGGTTTCTATGAAAGCAAAGCATCAAGCAGCACAACTTTTTCTGACATTGTAAATAATAATGTTTCTTGAGCAAAAAATATTTCTTAAGGATCATGTGACACTGTAGACTGGAGTAATGGCTTTTTGATCAAATAAATGCAGCCTTCGTGAGCATAAGAAAGTCCTTTCAAAACATTTTTTTTTTTTAAATTTACAGACTCTAAACCTTTGAATTGTAGTGCAACTATTAAGAATAACTGGAAAATGTTACATATTTTAATGGTTTATTTGGTACTGAAAGGTTCTTTTAAATTAATCTATTATTAAACAAAAATTATAAAATGACTAAGAGAATAATGCATTGTGAAAGGCAGCTGTGGTAGACAGGCTCAGATCCCCAACAGATCCTGTACTACAGTAAACATACGCCACTCTCAATGTCTACTTGGTCTCTCTGAGCTCTTAGGATGTTGTCTGAGCTTCAGGATGAAGAAGTGCTGAAATTGACACATGCATGTTCTGCCATATTCCCTTATACCCATATACAATATTTCATATTGTACAAACTGTTGAACCTCCTACATTTTGTGACAAAAAAAATATAAAAAATCTTAATGATGTTAAACATTTTCCATCAATCATGATTGTATGATTGAGCATCTGTGAGTTCCATATGTAGAACAACACTAAGCTGGACTTAACACAACCATTAACAGCTCTTCAGTCATTCTCTAGGAAACAACATGAGAAAACAATAGAAAACAATATGTCAAGTGTCACAACGGCATGCAATGTCAGTCACACCTGTGGAACACGCCAACTTCAGCTTTATTTTTAACTTGTGCACACTGATCTCCCAGCACTCCTCTTGACAGATTAACTAGTACCAAAACTAGTCAAACTGCTTAATATCTTGGTTTAAAGGTTTAGAGTCAGCATTTCAGGTCTAATATATTAGTGATAGATTGATACACCAGCCAGGCTCGTATTTGGCCTTTTCAAGCCTTGTCAATAGATAATAAAAAAAAATTGTTTTCAGCATTTTTCACTAAATATTTTGCGAAATATGTGTTCATTTAATTTTAGCAATTTTGTGTACATTCAATAACAATAAGTAGTCAACATTACATTGGTTTCACTATTGTCAATGTAAAACCCACATGGTCAGCCACCAATAGTAATCTAAAATCTCATGACTACAACTAAATTTGTTTGAAACATTCAGTTCATAAGAAAATTGAAGACACTCACTTTCTGCACTTTGCCATCTACATCCAAATAGATGGTTTTGGAAGTGTAGGAGGATGAGCCAGACCCCATGCTGACTGATGAACTGTGTGATCCACCTGTCCTGGTACCCCTAACCAGCTCTAATAAGGCCCACAACAAAATGTCCTCTGCAAATAAACACATAAAGAATGACTTTCACATCTACAGTAGAGTGTTTTTAAGTCTTTAACCCTGTAGTCTAGTAGTTTCAAGCAAACAAATAAGCAGTGATTGTAGCATCAGTTAACCCTTCATATTGCTGAGCTACATAGGGTCAAAAAGCAACGTAACACTTTGCTTAACCAAGCATCAAACAATTAAAAATACTTTTTTTTGTTCATACATTGAGTCAATGGGGTCCAATATTGTTTTGGACCCACATTGACTTTCAACATGTGGACAAAAAAATGCCGAAACATTCTTCAAAATATATTATTTTCTTTTCCACAGAAGTTGGTTTGGATCAACATGAAGATGAATAAATTAAGATTTATTTTTTGGGTGAATTATCCCATTAAAAAGCAAATTGATGTTCTCACAAATGCACATCAATTACTTTGACTAAATGTCAACATTCAATCAAATCCATCAATTTAAGTTCACAGTACACACTTTATAGTGCAGAAATACAACTCTCAATTTACTATACACCTCAATTATCATGGCAAACAGACATAGTGTCACCTAAGACTTTCTTGGAAACTTTCTTGAAGATAGAGCCTTACGCCAGGCCGCATTTATTTCTGACCATGTAACTTAATCTGTACGTAATTAAATGTTCTATTCGTAGCATTGCAGACAGAATGTTTGAGTCAGAAAATAGCAGTCTTGCCTGTGCGGAGTCAGCAGCTCCCGCTTTTTCCCGCGTGCAGGCAGCGTTCCCAGCCGTCCCAGGTGCTCAATAGAGCAAGTGAGCAAGAGAAACCTGGTTGGCATTGAAGGACCCTGAATATAATTGTCACTCTCTCTGTTGTCAGGGGGAACAGTTACTACGGCGAAAAAGTGTCCAACCCCCTTGGTGTCTGTTGTAATCATTTTATTTAGTCCTTTCATTGTCCATCTCGATTAATTTAGCAGCCCACCCCAGAGTCTATATTTATGTCTGAAAAAATGATGGCCCATTGTGTCAAATGCAGCTTTAACGCTTGAACATGATGAGATTCATGATGAGTCTTTAGTGGAGAAAAATAACACATTTCTAATGCTAACAGGAGATCTGTGAGGTCAAACTAATGGCATACAATCACAATTAACATAAAACCATAGATATTCCTATAAAATCAAGAATGTGCAGACGTAATGGTGGGTGAATTCAATAACATTTCTGTCATCGTAATGTGCCCTACAGTCTCCTGTGCCCACTCAGAGCAACATATGTTCTGGTCAGCTGAGGAAAGGACAAGGGCTAGTATGTAACCACTTGAAACATTGAATGACGGACATTTTTAACACACAAAACAAAATAAAATGTCTGGCTCTGTCAGGTTTGCAGTGAAGAAGTGACATTGTTGGCATGTGTGGCTGGATCATTAACAGCCCTAACAAACTAGGGATGGAAGTGTGAACAGTAGAGACAAGCGCAAACCTGTTCTCAGCCTTCTTCCTCTTTAATCTCATCCCTGAGGGGCCAGAAAAGCCTCCTACGTCTCAATTCTCCGAGTCTCATGTGCCATTGAATACACTCCACAGCGGAAATAGATTAGCAGCCTGGGATGCCCAGAGGGGCTGTTTTACTGCTGACACTGGGGCTCCATTTTGATAAGAACAGAAGACTGGATAGGGCTAATATGGTTGATAAGAAATCAAAATTGTTCTTCCAAACCATTTGGCAGATGAAGTTCATGTCTAACTTTTACCAAAGGCACATTAAAAAGGACCCGCACAAAAGGGCATCAATTTAAAAGCTTATGCAAACTAGGCGAGAAAGAAAATCACACCTCAGGTAATCAGAAACGCATTTGCTCTCTGCTAATCATAGGACAAAGGAGAAGAGTCCAGTCATATTTCAATAATAAAGGATCTAAGGGGAAGACATTATCCTAATAATAAAAGGCTTTATGGTTGTTCAGTTTATGGATGTGTGTCCAAGGCTGATCTGGGCAGGAATATGGAAAACTCCTCCATTAGGGTCCTTTCATCTTCTCCTTTTGCTTTTCAGCATCCTTAATGTTTCACCCACTCTCTGTGTTTGGAAAGTCTCCTTGAAGGATTCGTATATATCTGAGAAAAACAAAACCACACTGTACTGACTTCAAAATCCACACAAAAGATGCAGAACGACTAATACTTGAGCAAAGTGAAGAATTTTACCTCCAAAGGCCGGCTCAGTTCTGTTGTTATTAACATTAGCACACATTATTTCACAATATTCTTACTAAGTATAGAAAAGGTTAAAGAATGAGTGGAAAGATTTTTTTAATCCTACTGCATTTAGAATCAGACATTCTGATTTGGGGTTTTTCTGGTCTGATTAGAATATCTACTCCAAAATGTTCCCATGAGCCTTGATTGCAACCATTCTGCATAATCGCCACTTACACACAACACTTTTCACTACGCCAAGTACTAGCGTTCATGGGCAAAAGAAGAGTGCTGATAACCCTTGAGTGTAAGATAAAGCAAATCTAATGTCAATAATTTAAATAATTCAGTTAAGTGCTTTGGTGGAGTTAAAAGAATAACAGGACTATTAACAACATCATCCTTAGCCAGCTACTGTATCTCGTAAAAACACATTCATACTCATCCTTATACATTTGAAAACAATGTGAATGTGCTATTTATGGACTAAGAGCTATATGTTTTGTGTTTCGTTTGGTTTTTCAAGACAGAATTATTGTGAAAAGAAAGTCTTAAGCTTTACAATGCCTGAGCTCTGATTGGTTGACTGATCACACACCTAACATCTGACAGTGTGACTATTGTAGTTGCCTAACTGCATGTTAGACATGCTCAACAAATTAACAATGCGATATGAAGTCATAAGATGTTTCAAAAATCACTCTACATTGTTTTGTGAATATTGCACGCTATTACGAAAGTTTTAATTTTATGTTTGGCCGTATTGTGTTCATGGTTTCTCAAATTTGTTAACATTCTATATTTAAATGGAAGCCAGAGCCAATGTAAAACACCCTAATGTAAATGTTATCAAATGCACATGTTCCATTGGTGACAGCAGACTAAAAGATATAACATACTAACCACTTTATAAAATGTCACCAAAACCTGTCAGCTCACATAAGTGTAACTTCAGGCTTACACAATAAATATATGATATTATGTGTTTATAAGCGTCAGTTCCATTTATGTGGTCCTTTCCTCCCTAAAAAACATGTAATAATAAAACATTTAAAAAGCAAAAAACAAAACAAAACTTAGATACAAATCCAATTGTCTAAATATATACTAAATATATCTCACCTGTCCATCTAACACTGGACAGTAGTAGATAGGGCTGCCAACTTCAGCATGGGAAGGTTTCTGGGTTCTTTATAGGAAAATATTTGTACTATAACCTATTTATGTACAATTTAATTCTAAAAATAATTAATAAATGACACTTAAAATTGTCAACTAAAATGTTGTTGCAAACATGTATGAATAAAAATGCAAATTAGCCTACATAGAATTTACATACATTACAGAGAAATTAGAGAACTAGTATGGGCTGTAAAGGTGAACAGATGGGTAAAGATAAACAACACATTGGTCTACACTTTTTTAGAAATAAACTGTACCTAAATAGGTTAAGCAAAACAAATGTGGTCGTTTCGGAGATTTATTTAAGCATTTAATTCAGACAACAACAAAAAAAAACACTGCAGACACTGAAATGAAATATGGTACAGTCCAAATATTTTGAGTGTCCCTTGTACTGTCCCTTATTTTCCTATAAAGAACCAAGATTGTCCCTTATTTTCCTGAACTTGGCAACCCTACACGAGACTCATGCTCAAAGTTCGCCCTCCTTGAAAAGAGATTAAAAGTCAAGGTGTAGTTAACTTGGGGTGATTTGAGGTTAGGCCTACCGGAAGAAGGTAAGATGTCGGTTACGTTGTTATTGACAAGACTGTAACCTCCTCTCGAACTGTCGTGTCGCGGGCTATTTATCAGCAGCGTTTAACTAAATATTTAGATTAAACATTAAGATATAATGTACCGGATTAATTCAGCATATTCTTTTAAGTATTTAGCTAACAAACCTTTTGTTATTGAGGAGAAAATGCTAAAATGTGTTTACTCTCTAAATCAAAATGAAGTGACTCAATTTAAAACTATTTCTATTGTCCTACAGGAAAAAAGGCAGGCAGAGCAAGCTAAAGACGAGTTAAACAACACTATCTGGCTTTGAAATGACGCAGATGTTTTATTGATTGATAGTGATGTGGGAGCCTCTGGTGGTTGAAACGTGTAAATTAACAATTATTGTGTAAAGGCTGTCTTTATGGCCTTATGTCTTTTTAAATATTCAGAAAGAAAGAGATATTATTTGAGTGATTTACTTTTGTTTTCTGTCAAAAAGAAGACAAAAAAGAATAAAATCATTTTAATACTGGCATAAAGAAATCATATTTACATTAAACCCTTACAGATCCCAATAATGCTCAATTATAGATGAAATTAAACTGTATATTTTCTGTTTATGGGATTATATTGGTTTAGTTTAAGCTATTTCTAAACCACAGCTGAAAAAAAGTCCTGAAAATGAATGATGATATTGTTCTATTAGTATTAAAAAACAATTAAACCATCCAGTACATCCATGTAATCCTCTTGTATTAGTTCTTTACCACTACTGATCTTTAAGTTTTGGTCTTGTACACAATTCATTCACCTATAGCTTTTGGAAAGCATGAAATACTACATTTTATATAGGATAACTAATAAAAATTCCCATACCCACATACATAATCTCATATTCTGATATTATCCTTGACATTTTACATTTAAATCTCTCCATCCGTCTTGCTCATCGGGTAAGGCTGTGGTAGTGCATATTGATTTCTGGTTCAACTGGATGTTCTTCTCCATGTGGAGGGGTGGGGCTTAGTCTTGGAGGGTGGGGTTTGCGTGTTAAGCTGCCCAGGTGTTGAGGACAGGAGAGGGGTGGAGTGAGAGTCGGATGAGGGGTTGATGGAGGAGAGGGGACGGGAGTACGGGGGTATCTTCTTCCTGAATGCATATAAGCATCTGGAGAGTGTGCAGAAGGTGGAGCCATGTTGGGATAACAAGGTGGGCTGAGGGGATCAGTAGGGGTGATATAATTACAGGAAGACTCATCTGTTCCCTCAGGGAAATCCTGGAAATAATAATAATAAAAATGTAAAATAATGAAAAAAAAATTAAAACATCATCATCAACAACAACAACAATAATAATGATGACTTACCGTTTCGTTGAGGACATATAGTCCACCTGGGTTCCGACGATTATGGTAATTTCTAGCAGGCACGATATCAACTACAGTAAAGAGAGCATTCAAGCTTTAATAAAATAAATTATTAAATAATTAAATAAAAGCAAACAATTTCTTTGTATTATATTCAAAGTGTAAAAGTGCACTCAGTAATTTTTATTGTTGCTCTGTTTGATATGATATGAAAGTGGCCTTGGACTGACACCTAGTGGTGTGGATGTAGCATAATGCAAAAGCAAATATTTAGTAACTAATGCTATTGTAGAATTCATATATTTACTGTCAGTCACGATTAATTTATTCAAACTAACATGTCCAATTACGGAGGTTACAGAGATAAACAGAGTAGCATTCTGCTGGTTATGTGATCTCAAAATGGCTGCCTCCATGAGGCGACCCACTCGAAATAAAACTTTTTTATTAGGCTACTGATATTAGTCTTTTCCCTGGTTTCACAGACAAGGCTTAGACTAAAATGCATGTTTGAGCTGTTTTAACTGAAAGTAACTTGCACTGACATATCTTAAAATATGTCAGAGCCATTGTTTTGTCTCAAGATGCACAATGTTTTTTTCTAGTGTACATTTATAAAAGCTACTTAAATACCCTAATTGAACTAAGGCCTGAACTTAGGCTAAGCCCTGTCTGTGAAACCGGGCCTTGATGTGATAAGTGTTGTTAATGTTAACTTAAACAAAAAAAGAATCGTTTCTGGTAATTGAAATAAATCTGAAAATAAAATAAAATATGAATATTAAATGAAAAACAAAGTTAAAAATCTAAACAACAATTAGAACTGTTGCC
>RJVU01011283.1:742077-758718 GCA_003731715.1 Anabarilius grahami | reverse complement strand
TTTTTATTAATATATTATTATTATATTTATAAAACATTTTTTTTCTCCAGTGTGAACTTCAAATACACATTGCCTAAACTCTCCAGTGAGATACCTGCTGGTAAACAGCTTTATGCTTATTGCTTCTGAGTGAGCCAACATGTCCTTGCCCGCTTTGCCAGGGCAGTACGAGTCAGCGTGGCATGACTCAATCACTGTGGTAACAATTCTCAGTGCTGAGGTCTTGCCAGGATGAGCTAACAAAGGTCTGGATTGTAGACTTGCTCTCCTCCAATCAGGGGAAGCTGTGCAAGAGACACGCTCTTTTGTGGATGGGGGAATGTAGACAGTGAGGCCCAGTGATTCTGCTAATCAAAGCTCTCTGAGGAAGACTAGGCTTTAGTTAGGATATGTTCTTGCATTCGTCCCCTTTCCTGGCACATCGGTACCTGATTTTAAGAAAATGTGATTTCATCAAGCTAATGCCAACTCAGTCATGCCACTGTGATTGTTCTGAACTTGCTGTTTTTACTTTTTGCACAAATGCGTAATTTAAAATTAATCTAATCCATGGATGGAGCATGATTTTTTTCTTTTCCCGAACTGCAAAAAACTGGTCTGGGATATGATCATTTAAAAAAATAAAAATAAAAACAATTTCAATTTTGCAATATGCTTTTTTGGAGAGTTTGTGTAATATCATAACCATTTTATTTGCCTTTTAACTTTCTTACTATTACATTCATATTTTTTTGACAATGTTTCTGAAAAAACAAAACACAAATTTAAAATGTATATTTTCACTGAGTGCCCTAATTAAACTTGACTGATAGCTCTATTTGTGTTATGTGTCATCCAGCCACCCACAAACAAAACACACACTGAAAAGTGAAACTGACAAGAGCGTACACTTTTTCCTTCTTCCTCTTTGGAAAGTTTTCCCTCAACATGAACAGTAGAAAAGTCATGATGTTGTCTTACCTGCCAAGGAAAAGATGAAAAGCCATAGGAGAAGAAACAGTGAAGGAACGGCTGTCTTTTTGCATGATGCCTCCCTCTCTGCCTTCATCTTGGGAGCAGCGCAGGGTTTCTCTCCCACACAATCAGCATGATTTGTCCACTCAAGGCACGTCGCTGCGAATGCAGAGTGCTTCCTGCCAGACGGGACACTGGCTGCTCTGAACCCCACTCTCAGGACCCTAGCCTGAACAACAACTCTATGTGCGATCTCGTATGTGTGTGTGTGTGCTTTGCTCGCTTTACAAGCTTCTCCACAGTGATTATTTTCAGGGCCCCTTTGTGTGTGTGCATTTGTGCATGTGTGCGCTTGTCTCCTCAGTAAAGGCACTAGGATGAGTGTGAGATGGTTGGAGATATGTGTTTTTGTTGTTATATTTGTTACATGGCAGATATGAGCCGTCACGTATAAGAGGCATATTTGTGTGACATGATATAATACATCCACAGTGGCGTTCAAAAGCAAGACGCAATGACACATTTTGTTAAAATTGAGTTACGAATGAAATCGGGGCTCTTAGACCGGGGATTTCAAACTGGGATGCTCTTGTAAAGGTTTGAAATTAGTTATTTTATTACATTGACAGCCTTTGTTTTATATTTCTATTCCAGTTTATACATCTAAAAGTACTCAATGGTGAGTAGAAAGAAAAACAGTGTCCACTTAATAGAAAATAAATGTATGTAGCTATGATCAGATTTTAAAGTTGATATAAAAGAAACGATGTAGATAATTCAGTACAGACATTTATTCAGTGGCAGCCATTAAGTCAATCAGGCAAATCAGCCAATATACAATTTTAACAATGATATTGTCTCCAGTCCCCAACTTAAATGAGGGTTCAAAGAGGACTAATTCAGACACTTGACATATAGTTCACAATATAAATGAACGGAGAACCTTTTTTTGAAGTTGCTATACAACTACTCAAGGACAAGTGTTCAAGCTGAATAATACATGCTTTTTCTAAAAATAAAAAAAAACCTCTCTACTCCACCAACCCCTAACCAGGCCCTCCCACATGAGCACATTGTAAGCCCCATATATCTTTGACCCACCAGGCCATAAAGGATGAAAAGAGGACCTACAGGCTGCTAAGGCATCAGTCTTCAGCGAAAAGGCCTTTGTGTACAAGAGTTGGATGGTTTTCTTTTAAACAATTCCTAGAGACATTTCAAAATGGATCTAGATGCCCAGTTTCAAATTCATTTATTTTAATAAATGAATAATTAGAGCAATAAAATATTATAATAATATATTCCTATATTCACAAATTAATGTATGCTTATTAATTTATTTTACAGGGATGCAAACAGGTAAGGGGAAAAAAAGGTGAGAACATTATGTGGGGCGGGGGCATGCTTTGCACCATGTTTTTTAGAAAAAAAAAAAAATTTGCTTTACATGCTCATTTGTAGTTACTTTAAGGATTTTTTTTTTTTTAATACAGTATATATATCCAAAACTGTAATGCAGGATGTTTAAGACAATATTGGCAATATTGGAATTAGACGGCAATACTGAGCTAAACTGCAAACTCTTTGCCCTCTCTCTTCACCGTTCCCACATCTCAGACCTCAAATACATAAAATATTCCCCTTTAAAGACATTAATTTTTAAAGTAAGAGTAAAGGAAACAATGTACAGTACTTATTGAAACAACCAAGTACCCTTGTAAGACCCCACCCCCACAAAAACACTATCTCATTGGATCTATGCAAATCCCATAAGTGATATATTTTGATCTCAAAAAGGTGAGTTGTCACTGAAAGGTGAGGAGTTTGCATCTATGATTTTATTAAAAATATATTTTAAAGGGTTCGTTCACTCAAAAATTAAAATTCTGTCATTACTCACCCTCATATCGTTCTGAACCCGTAACACTTTCATCTTCAGAACACAAATGAAGATCTTAAAATCTTTCTGTCCCTTCATTGACAGCAACACAACTACATCTTTCAAGGCCCGGAAAGACGGTAAAGACATCATAAAAGTAGGCCTACTTCGAGTGACTCCAGTGGTTTAACCTCAATTTTATGAAGCGACGCGAGTGCTTTGTTTGTGCAAAAAGCATAATTTACCACTTTATTTACAAAATATTAATCTCCAAAGCGCGTTCGCGCAACAACGTCTACGCTCATGTGCGTCTTGGTGCTCTCGTTTCGTGAACGTGTGCGCATGCGTGTTGTGTTGTCGCTGGAGTCTGTTCTCGCGTCAACACAACACGCATACGTTGTTGTCTTTTTACAGTCTATGGTCGTGGTGTTCTCGTGAACGCGCGTTAGAGATTATTTTGTAAATAAAGTGGTTAATTATGTTTTTATTTTTCATTAAAAAGATCTTCATTTGTGTTGCGAAGATGAACGAATGTCTTGTGTTTAGAACGACATGAGGGTGAGTAATTAATGACAGAAATTTAATTTTGGGGTGAACTAACTCTTTAACAATAATTATTTTTATTTAATTATATTAATTCATTTTATTTGTTCTCTTCATTGTAACAAGACATTATTTCCACTGCTGAAATGAAGCAATGTGCCAGGAACTGTGGCCTAGCCATCACATGTCTGTCTGGGAGCTGATGTCATTGTCTTGCAGAGGTCAGCAGCTGCGGTGGTCACAGACACCCACCGACAAAAAGAAAGATTCACTATGAGAGAGTGTAGCAGAAAACCCTCTAGAAAAACTTGAAGGCTTTAGTATACTTAACTTACTTATGAGCAATAGTGATGCTAAACACAACTAATTGTTTAGCGCACAATGAAAACAATTAAATAACAACAGATGGCATTTCTGATAATATATGCCAAACCAAGACAGCAAATTAGGAGAGCTAAAATTGATGATCCAAACAAAGTATTTGAAATGTTAGCCTCCCACTCAGCAAAAAGAGCAGATGATGTATGCAAAATGGCACAGAAAGAAAAAGCTTTTTAATGGAACATACAGTCTGTTATCCTCAAGGGCCTCCTCTGTTCTTGGTGATCAAAGCTTTAGTAGGGCTCTCTGAGACACAAACATACTCGCACAAAGCTCGGCATTAGCCTTTGTCCTCTGGTGGATAAAAGTCTTCCCGGACTCTCTCATCTTGTGAAGAAATCTGTCAAGTGGAGTCAGTGGGAACATCCAAGGTCAATAGTGCACTGAAAGCATGAAAGATCCTCGCACACGTCTCCGCTGGAGAATATCCTCTTGAAGCTGTAGTGCACATGCACTGGACTTCAGGAGACATGAGAACATTTCATGAGAAAAGAACTTGAGAAATTCACTCGTAAAACATTTCCGAACTTTAATAAGACATTTGTGGTGCTTTTTGATGCTTTCTAGCTCTTGGATCATATGCTTTTGTTACGTGGAAAAAAAAAACAGCATTAACCTTTTTCAAAACATCTACTTTTTGGGTGAGTAAATGATGAAAAAAAGTTTTAATTTTTAAAACTATTCCTGTAATTATCATTTTAATATAGTTACATAGCCAATATATGTCAGTTGTTTTTTTAGGCTATATTATTTATATACTATTATAGTATTTATTAATATATTAATTAGCTTTTATTTTGATATTTTCAGTTTTCATTTTAGTAATTTTAGGTGCTTTTGTTATTTTTAATATTCTTATTTTAATTTTAGTTAACTTAGACCTATTGTATTTCAGTTAGTTGGGAAGGCAACTTTACATTTAAGATTATTTTATCTAATATTTATACGTTTAGTTTAGTTTTTTTTCAATCAACAAAAACTGATTTTTAATAGTTAACAATAACAACACTGCTATGTGCACATTCTGTTGCTTTGGGAAAAAAGTAGATCAAGCATTGATGTGCTTTTGTTGCTGGTAAACTGGTTATATACAGGCTCCCTCTACTGGAGGTTTTGATTTACTGCCACCGTGAAATACAAAAGAGCCAATTAAGCACAAAAACTAAACAGTTCAAAGAGTGTTGAGATTAAGACAGATATTTCAGATGTGGAGAAATTTTCCAACATCAATCCACAACTGAGATGCTATGAGATTCTACAGATGTAGCAGCCAGTCGGTGCTAATGCTAACTGAGCATGTTTCTGTGAGGCAAAACAGTAACTGGCTGTCACAATTATGCAAATCCACTCTCATTTTTTTGTGTTAAAACACACACGCACACATTTTCAAGTGTAATTCGATCTTTCACAGGCTATAAATACATAATATGTCTGTGTTGTGCAGGATAGCTGAATGTTTTTGGCGGAATGGCAGCTGTCAGGTCAGCGGCAGTCTGTCGAGGGCAGGAATCATGGGACGCACACAGCAGCAGTCTGAGAGAGAACTGTCTAATGGTACTTTGTGTTGCCATAGGCAACCTGTAAAAATGCTGTTAGGAGACTGTAAGTCATGGAGCCAGTGACAGAATTCATTCTGGGGAAGTTACATTGGAGCCCCCTAAAGCTGAGGCCTGCATGCGGAGGAGGGAATGTGGGCGACTGAGTTCAAGCGCTCATTTCTCACCCAGGGAAGAAGACAAGTTGAGCCACACAAAGAAATGACAATTATGGCAGGTCTTTGTTGCTGTGCAGAGGACATCTTGTCCAGTTTTTCCTCCTGCCTATCCAAGTTTAGAAATGTTGAAAGTCAGTAGCCTACGAAAAGTGATCGAAAGCCACTTGATTTGAGGAAATCTACTTCAGAAGGTTAGGCCACACAACATCAAATATAATCAGTCACTGTGAAATAATACATTCAATGCAGGATTTATGAAGTCACTCCAGTTTGTTTAACCTGGGCAATGTGATTCATTGTGTACACAGAGTACGTCAGCTGAGACACAATTGAAAAATAAGATTAACGGAGTGCTGTATGTCTTTAATTATGAAGCGCAGTACACAGTCTAATTAAGTGCAGCTCTTTATGTAATGGCTGAGTGATTAATATTGTCATGGGGAAATAGATTCATTATTTATGTTCTCAAACCTCTCATTCTTAAAGCGATAGTTCACCAAAAATGCAAATTTTGTCATTTACTCACCCGGCCTTATGTTGTTTTATACAAGTATGAGTTAGTTCTGTGGGACAAAAAAGAAGGTCTTTTTCATAAACTTACAATCACTGGATACTGGAGATTTAAAGGCCCACTGAAGAGCGTTGGACTGCGCAGCATTACTCAATGTGTTGACGTAATTTCAACTGAAACAGGAAGACGGCGATATATCGAACAGCCCCGCCCCTTTTTTAAAAATAGCCATGTTTTTATGTTACAGCTCGGCCAGAGCCGTTAGACTCTGTAAAACCTCTGTTTCCTTCTAATCTCTAACGTTTCTCCTCATAATGTCCTTTATATCGCTTATATACAGCATTTTGTGCAGAATTCAAATGGATCCGATACCTTTTGTGGTCTGTGCCGACTCGTGCATATGATCTGGTCTGTGCTCTCGTGTCTCTGGACCGGAGCAGACTGTGCTGCTCGTGTTACGGCGGTTCATGTGACACTAACGCGAAACTTCATACAGACTTCATTCGCATCAAAGGAAAGCATACTTACACTGTCTGAATCGTTCCCTATTCTCTATATAGTGCACTATGTGCCATTCACCATGTAGAAACTAGTAAATGTGTGAATAAATGACCGATTTCAGCCGAGGCTTCAGCGTCTGTTGATGATATAGGAGGAGGCGGGACTTAAGATTCTAGAGAGCATTTGATTGGACCGAAGATTTGATAAGAAGCTGAAGTACGACATGATGTCATGAAAATCCGTGATTCATTTTAGCGGAAGTGAGAGACTGTAAGTTTTGAATGCTTATATCTCCTAAATGCAAATTTTGTCATTGTTTTGGAACACACCAGCTTATTCATAACCTTGAGGCTAACATATTCATACTAAAAGCTTAAAAACTTAAATTTTAGCTTTAACTTAAGCTTTAAAAAGAGAATGAAAGCACTTTATGACTCACACACTATATTCCAAATCATACGTTTTGTGTGATGAACTAGACCAAAAATTATGTGATGATTAATGTGTATTTATGTAGTAAACATTTTCTGAAAACATGCCTATTGAGAATGAGATGGCCTTTAGTCGTGAGTATAATCACTAGACTTTATGCGCCAGAGAAACGTGCACGCAGCCATCTTTAGAATTTTGTCTTTGAACTTGTTTTTGCGGTAGCTCTGTATTTCTATGAAATCGCTTTCAAAGAATAATTACCTGGTGAAGTGGATTTATTTATTGTAGAGTTAACAAAAGTTATCATGAGCATTGTAATGTTTGTCAGTAGACTGGGAAGATTTTAAAACGTACAGTTCATTCATAAATACGTAAGATTGCTCTGGAAATACAATCCGGAAGTCAAAAGACAACGAGCGCAGCGCTGAAAAGGGGCGGGGCTGTAATCAGATATATCATAAATTGTTATCAAACAATATTTCTTTGAGAGTTCTTTCATTATAGCTTTGCCACATGCACATTTATATAAAAAAATATATACTGTAAGATTCAGTAACAGTTAATGCTATTATAGGCCTAAATGCTGTTTTGATTGGGCATGTGGCAGTTTGACCTTGATAAATGACTGTCAGGCCTCATTAGCACAGCCTTCCAGCTGTGAGCCCTCCAGTGAGATGCTCCAGCAGGACTAATGAGACTGATGTGTAGGTTAATATTTCAATTTCTGCTGCATATCTATAACTGCCTTTTTGGTATGAGACTCTTTATATAAGGACTTCAAAAGACTAATGATCAGGCCCTGACAAGATGAAATCATTTTCAATGCAAGCAACACACATTTCTGAGCTTTTATTAGCTTTTCAACTGATACAGAGCTTGATGCTGATGTCAACATGCAAGGTGATCTTAGCTATCACTCATTAAGCTGTCACAACTCAATTTCTATACTTCTAATGATATGCAATACCTTAAAGAACTCAGAAGAAATCATTTTACAAATTAAAATAAATGGAAATAAATTAGTCGATAATAAATAAGTCGATCTTGCCATGCCATATGCTGCTTTGGAAGCTCTGATTTCATTTTCAACATATTACAGGGTGCAAAGTGCAAACCAATCAAATCAGTCAACACAATTATAAACAACTGATAACATTCTATTTCATGACATTAAACAAAATTCACATCTTATTGTGATAGTGGCTACATGATCAAATTGAGGCAATCATAAACATACTACCAGAGAAAAGGAATATCAAGTAACAAAAATGACAAAACTCAATCATGATGCATTATTTTAAGTCTACTTGAATGTCTGACTGAAGAAGCCTGTGTTAAATTCTCATACAAATATCAGATATACAGTATACAGATGCCTTTTGTGGGATGCAAAAGCATGCTGGAGCAGAAATTCACCCGGACTGGATAAGAAGCAGAAAATAGAGAAAGAGTTCACATATCAGATGACAAATCCAGCCTAGTTTTACTACTTTTTTTCGACACAAAAAATCCCTGGAGAAAGCGTCCTATAAGCCATCCACCTTGAGAAAGGTCTTCATTGCTCTGGACCAGATGTGGGATCTGTCTCTACTCCGTCTGTTCCCCCTGCTTGCAAAACACACACTTTTATTAGGTTTACAGTACTATTTATGTAATATTTAGGTTTGTCAACAAACAGCAGTCCAATCAACTATGAAGTAACATCACTCACTGCAAATTCTTTTTTTTAATTTAGTATTTTTGTTGTTTTCCATTACAAATAGCTAAAAAAATGAATATCTAAAAGAATACACTCTTTAAAAAAAAGGTTTCAAAGGAGGGAGAGAACATTTTAATAATTTAAAACAGTGGTTCTCAACTGGTTTGGCCATGGGACCCACATTTTCCCATGGTCATTAAAGGTGCCCTAGAATGTTTTTTCACAAGATGTAATATAAGTCTAAGGTGTCCCCTGAATGTGTCTGTGAAGTTTCAGCTCAAAACACCCCATAGATTTTTTAAAATATTTTGGGGCATCATTAAATATGCGCCGATTCAGGCTGCGGCCCCTTTTAATGCTCGCACTCCCCACCCCAGAGCTCGCGACTATAAAACAGTGCATAAACAAAGTTCACACAGCTAATATAACCCTCAAATGGATCTTTACAAAATGTTCGTCATGCATACTGCATGCATGCATCGGATCATGTGAGTATAGTATTTATTTTGATGTTTACATTTGATTCTGAATGAGTTTGAGGCTGTGCTCTGTGGCTAACGGGCTAATGCTACACTGTTGGAGAGATTTATAAAGAATGAAGATGTGTTTGTGCATTATACAGTCTGCAAGTGTTTAAAAATGAAAATAGCGACGGCTCCGTGAATACAGTAATAAACGATGGTAACTTTAACCACATTTAACAGTACATTAGCAACATGCTAACGGAACATTTAGAAAGACAATTTACAAATATCACTAAAAATATCATGATATCATGGATCATGTCAGTTATTATTGCTCTATCTGCCATTTTTCGCTATTGTCTTTGCTTGCTTACCTAGTCTGATGATTCAGCTGTGCTGCTCCAGATGTTAATAGCTACTGCCTGCCCTTGTCTAATGCCTTGAACATGGGCTGGCATAATATATTGGGGGCGTACATATTAATGATCCCGACTGTTACGTGACAGTCGGTGTTATGTTGAGATTCTCCTGTTCTTCGGAGGTCTTTTAAACAAATGAGATTTACATAAGAAGGAGGAAACAATGGTGTTTGAGACTCACTGTATGTAATTTCCATGTACTGAACTCTTGTTATTCAACTATGCCAAGGTAAATTCAATTTTCAATTCTAGGGCACCTTTAAGTCGTGACCCAAATTTTTAGGAAAACAAAGCAAATTTATTTCTCAAAAAGTTCTGTCCTACTTTACTTAACAAACACATAAATTGTAAGAATATCATTAACACTGATGAATAAACAGTGTAAGTTAAGGCTTTTATATAGCAGTCTCAAACCAGTTTCTGTTAATACAATAAATTTAATAAGTTGGTATGAGCCACCAGTTATCAAAAATATATTTAAAAAAAAAAAAAAATCACACAAAGTGAAAATAAAGTGGCATTTTGGGATAAAGTTATGGAAACTACTGTTACCATGGTAAATACACAATACTAATATGAACTGTTAAACATATGGATACTGATCCTGATAAATAGAATGAACATCCTGCATGCAAATCCTTCCTAGCTAACAAACGATGTTCCAATTTATTGGTACTTTTTGGTACTTTTATGACACGCAAGGCGTTGCATGCTCGTAACTTAATTTGCTCTTTATATATAGTGAAGTGACATACAGCTCACCCCTCTGCATTTGCGTGTGAGCACAGTATAACATCTGACAGGACAGGAAAGTTTGTTTTTTGTTGTTGTTGTTTGACTACACACTCCGCGACCCCCTTTTGGGACCCTATAGTTGAGAAACACTGGTTGAAAGAACCTTTTTCCACTATAAAGAACCATTTATGCAATGGAAAGATTCCACGGATGTTAAAGGTTCTTCCAAGAATATCAAGAAAAAAAGAAAAATAAACAATTCAAAGGGAAAACAAGATTATTTTTCTTAGCCCATTTATATGTTTTCTTGTTTTAAGCATAAACTTTTAAAAATTGTAAGTAAATGTATCTTGATTTAAGAATGTTTAGATATTTGCACTGAAAAACAAGGCAAAAATACTGAGTAAGAGAAAGCTATTTTTTGCAGCGCTTGATAGCTTATATTGGCATTCTTCACAAAATAAATGTGACAAAGCATTATTTATTGATTGATTTTGCCAGAATATATGAGTTGATCTTAGCCGGTCTTTTATATTTGTCTGAGTAAAACAGAGCACAGCCTCATTTCGGCAATGCAGATGCACCTGAGGATAAAAATAACACTTCCATACATAAGATGCTTAGCAACTGAGAACTGGGTTGATGTTGCTCGGAAAAGGCCTAAATTCGGCACAGAGGTGGGGTAGAGCGGCACAGCTGAAGGAGAGATATTTGGGCCTGGCTAGAGGTTAGAAGGACACCTTCATTCTCATTGCTTGCCCCACTTTCCACATCAAATGACCAGATCTGCTCAGTTCCTCCTCAAAGGATGACGCAGATGAAGGTAGTTCAAATTGAAGCTTTGGTGTGAGAACATTAACGGTCTTTCCATCAGCACTGGCCTATTTGTTGCTTCAAATTAGATTCCCAGCACACCTCTGGGGATCAACCAATCGAGAACCATTTGCATACATACTGAGTTGAGGGAAACAGTTTATACAGCATCTCTAGAAAATTTTGTGCAGAACAAAACACATCACCCGAAAGAAAATTGAAAGGGGGATAAAGCTGCGCGAGGCTTTAATATTGAGTCAATTGTGAAGGCTTAAACCACCCACAAAAGAAATTAGATTTGAGAGTTCTGTGTCTCAGCAAACTGAAATAACAGAGAATACAGAGTTACTCTGTGGACTCCTTTGGCTGTCTGTAAATCAGTGAAACAGCTGCAATCTTAAAACAATCAGGGAAAATTATAGATGTGCTCATTAATAATTACTTGATTAAGAAAATAATTATCCAAAGCACTCAGAGTGTAATTAAAAAGCACCCTTGAGCATGTCTTATTATGTTTACTCAGTATAAAGATATGACTCATTAAGCATAACTGATTGATTTTTCATTTTGGATTTGATGTTTTTTTGTGTGTGTCTCATACACTATATTCAGCTTTTTAATTCTAAAACTTTGGTACACAGTACAGAAAATAGGTGAATCAACACTCTTGAACTCTCATAATAGTTCAAAGCTCTAGTTGTTTACTTTCAAATTCTGCAAGGTCTGTGAGGGTCTTTAAATGTCTTGCCAAGCTGAGCTGAATCAAGATAGCTGGCGACCTCTGCACCATGTTGTATGGTGTTGAGTCTAGCTCTTGTGTTCACTCTGACTGTTGGGGACAGTGACTGACCTGAGTCCCCTTGGCTGCCGTTGAGGGCCTCACCACTGCTGCTCACCTCCTCATTGGGCTTTTCACCGGGTTTCATCTTCTTCCGGGTCATATGACCACGGAAGCCGGCCTGGATTTTGGCGGCCGCCTTATTGGCCTCTGGGTCATCCAATGGGATGTCCATGATGTCCTCTTCCTCTTGTGGTTGGTTGCATTCCTCCTAAAAGGGATGAACAATAATTTCAGCAGGGATGTACTGCATATTGATTTTGCTCTTTCTTAAAATGATTCAGACTATCCACTGAGATCTTATATACCACCCTAGTGGATTTACCATGATGTATCTCCTGCCCATTTGAGCCCCCTTGCAATGAATCACTATTCATCAGCTCCATAGAATTTTTTTTACGACCAGCTTCTCCTGCACATCTACAATCACCAACTGAATGATCCTCTTCTCTATTACACTCTTAAAAATAAAGCAATGCCATGCACATAAGAAACATCAAAAAACCCAATTTTTTCTAAGTGTGAAGAACAGTTTAATAATCTGAAGAACCGTTTTCAACTATGAAGAACCTTTTGTGAAATGGAAAGGTTCCATAAATGTCCATAAAAGTTCTTCATGGAACCATACCGATGCCAAAAAAGAACCTTTATTTTTATGATTGTGAGAAACCTATACCTAAAGAAAATAAAACGAACAGAAATGGAATAAAACTACACAACCACCCAGATGCAAAGACCAACTGTGAGCAGCTTCCTTCGCTCTGTCAAGCATGTCATCACACATCATCAAGAGTGTGTGGAGGTATGTGGTGTTAATTGTCTTATTATGTCCTTCTGAAGCTGTGAAACCACATGCTTTCTCCCACAACAACCAACATAGCATATGTAAAATGGCTCAGCAGAGGCTGGTTGGCAGTCTTTAAACAGCTTGTATGATGGTGATGAGCAGAAGTCCATTGTAAAACCCTGGTAGGAGCATGTCCACCCACTTTTGAACTAAGAATCAGCCTCTTTTCATATTAACCAAGCATTTTGCCAACATGCTCATATGTGGCCACAGGCAGAGGCGTTCCACAATCCCCCTATAAATAAGCATCTGTTCATTTTTCTGCTGCCTCAGAGGCTTAGTGTATGCTTGCCCATGGATCACCTCTAATGAAACTGCGCAGTCACAAGCCTTCCCATGTCTATACCAGTCCATTGAAATGATATGATTAAAGATTTGTCATAACAAACAGCAAGCAGAAATTATTGAGGTCTCAGCAAAAGGACCTCTTTAGTCCATAAATTCACAAAATTTGTTAATTCATGCACAATAACTACATTCATTCTGTTTTTCACTATTATAATGCCACTTTATGTCTAAACAGGATAAAACTTTGCATGCTTCTTTATACTCTTAAATAGGATTTAAAAGATTTTGTGGCAATTGGCCAGTGCTAACCTTGTTAATGGCTCCTGAAAGCTGATTGGCAGCTGATAACAGACACATTTTAAAATATGCAAATGTCCTCATATGCCCTCTTGCATAATTATACATAAATTTATCTTACTAAAATATATTAAAATGACTTACTCCATCCAGGGATTATAGTCACGCCCTGCGTTCTTTACTGGCTTTAGGCGACCATGTTTAATCTAAAGTTCAACATATTTTACTTCAAAAAAAAAAATAATAATAAAAAAACTACTTGGCAGAAATATTTTTTTTACTTTTTCAAAAAATCCAATATAGCCACTGAAAATAAAATTATAAATAAATAAATAAATATGAAACTTCAGGAAATATCGCCAAATGCAGCTGTGTATTTTGTTGTATATAGCGCCACCAAGAGGCTACGTTATTTTAATATTCATTTTCATTCCGTACACATATTGTACAGTTTGTAGATTAAGTTGATAACAATTTTAATAATAAATTGTAAGAGAGACAAAAATTGGGATCTTTTGAACCCTAATCGCTAAAGCTTAAAACTGTATAGCCTAAAGCTTACTCATGCATATACTTTTCAAGGCATGAAAAATAAACGGTTAAAAAATGTGAAATGATAATGAGCATAAAATATGAAGACATAAACCCACAAAACCGTTCGTAAATTTACTGGACATGAAATTTACCACCGCTGAATAAAGTTTCAAAACAAATAATGTTTCTATTTCCTAAACAAGAAAAGTTAAACGATGTTTCCACGCGCCACTCCTTCATTATCAAACATATTCAGTTTAAAAAGGATGTTTATTTATTAAATACTTTTAACAAACAAACAAAAAAAGCGAATAAAGTAGTACTTACGATATGACAATCCATGACGCGCAATTACAGACGCTGATAAACGTGTTCTCGTCTCGTGCAAGTGCAACACAGTGTAAACCTCCTCACAGGGCAAAATACCTTGGACGAATACGCCTCTCCTCCAACTATCCTTATAATTCAGAGTCTTTTAGGGTGGGAGGATAGAGAGAGAGAGATAGAGATAACGCGTGCGCGCGCTGGAGAGAGCGCGCGTGAGCATCATCGTCACTTTGACACTGCCACTGACAGGTCTTTACTCGTTGCAAATATTCTGTTTAATACTGACGTTTACAGCGCCATTATTCTCACTTTCCTGTCACCTGTTACCAAAAGGATCAGAGATTCTTGGTTAAGCCTTGTAGTGGAGAAAAATGGGATAGAAAAGGGACACACCATATGGTGTAAACCAATTATATCACATTACTTTAAAAATGCAGAGTCCAAAATATTGCTGAGGGCTATTATCATAAGCTAAGAAAATACTAGAAGCAGCTCCCCACATCTCAGTCAGTCCCACACAGTCCGTGCCTCCTCCACCCTGTGGCAATATACTGTAGAGTATGACAAACAGACAGTAAATCCATTGCCCTTTATTTCTCTAGAACACTGCTCCATCTCCTGCCTCCTACCCTACCAAGATTAAAGAGAGAACATGCAGCTCTGTGCTGTAATGGTATCACTTCTCTTTTCTTGGCATCTGTTGGATGTGTAAGGCTGGGAGCTAATGAAGTCGGTTCACAGAGCATCGAAGTGTTAAAACAGAGTTTCCAAGAAGAAGAAGATGAGGTGACTTTACAGTCGTGCTAGAGATTGATGATAGCCATGAATATTGTTCCTGAAAATAGAAACTACATGATTCCCTTGCTCCTCCTACAGCATATAAAGTCATTGGACAAGAGTTGATATAGGTCAGGTTAGATGACCTACATTGGAGCGAGAGGAAGAGAGCTTTGCTTTATTAACCCCTACAGAACTTGAAACACATGCACTTTGGACTGAGGTTTGAAAAGTAAAGCAGCTAATAGGGTACATACAGTATTATGTTTCTTTGGAAAAAACACACAACTCCAAAATCTAGATCAGTTTCTCCCTCAGATAAATGGTCGGTAAAATGTTTCCATGGAAACACCACCAAATCCGTCTCCTTCGAACCCCTTTAAAGAAGCATATGGATATTGTTCTGACCTCTTGGTAAAAGATCTAAAGCTTTTTGAACATCTCTTTATGAAATGTTGCAAACATTTGTTTAAGTTTATGCATATGATGTAAGATGTATGTATAGTTTGAGCTTTTTTGACCCTCTTGCGGTCTTGTACTCACCAGCTGGACTATTTCAGGGACATCTTCAATCACTGTTCTCCAGAGAGGAACAGAGCCATGCTGTTGATCAGACATGTCCTTGAAGATTTTATTTTTACTTATTAACTTGGGACAATAAAAGGAACAGTCTGCATCCAAGTTAAGGATGACGTAGGTCTGTTTGATTTTGGCAAGAATCATAATCATGATTATTTTGGGCAATATTAAAGGAATAGTTCACCCCAAAATGAAAATTATCCCATAATTTACTCACCCTCAAGCCATCCTAGGTGTATATGACTATATTCTTTCAGCTGAACATAGTCAGAGATATATTAAATAATATCCTGGCTCTTCCCACTTTGTAATGGCACTGAAGTGTGCCCGAGTTTTTGAAGCACCAAAAAGGGCATCCATCCATCATAAGAGTAATCCATACGACTCCAGTGCGTTAATAAATACCTTATGAAGTGAAGCAATGGGTTTTTGTATGAAAAATATACATATTTAAAACTTTATAAACTATAATTACTGGCTTCCAGCAGTGTCTGTACGCCTGTTCACGAGAGGGTTACGTGGTTTTCGCTAGAGCCGTCTATTCCCACTTAAAGGGTTAGTTCACCCAAAAATAAAATTTCTGTCATTAAGTACTCACCCTCGTGTCGTCCCAAACCGTCGTTCATCTTCAGAGCACAAATTAAGATATTTTTGATGAAATTTGAGGGTTTCTGAACCACACATAGGCAGCAACGTCACTGCACCTTTTGAGGTCCAGAAAGGTATTAAAGACATCATTAAAATAGTCAACGTGACTACAGTAGTTTAAACTTAATGTTATTAAGCAACGAGAATACTTTCTGTGTGCAAAATGTCATATGGATTACTTTTATGATGACTGGATGTGCTTTTTGGAGCTTCAAAAACTCGGGCACTCTTCAATGCCATTACAAAGCTGGGAAGAGCCAGGATATTTTTTTTAAATAATTGGAGGGTGAGTAAATTATGGGATAATTTTCATTTTTTGGTGAACTATTCCTTTAAGATCATGTTTATTTAACTACTCAGTGATTTTGGAAACACCCTGCATTTATTGGGAAAAAAGTTGTATTATTGAGAGTGGCTTTCGAAATATAGAAAAACAGAAAAACAAATAGATGTAAAAATGA
>RJVU01011283.1:727332-742048 GCA_003731715.1 Anabarilius grahami | reverse complement strand
AAAATAATTAATGAACATATATATATATATATATATATACACATTTTAATAAAATAATATAAAAATAAAAGTAAATTAGATCAAAATAAATAAGATCATTGTAACATTTAGGGAGGAGAGAAACCACTGTAAAGCAAAGGGGTGTGCTTGATTTATTAAACAAGACAGAATGAGAGCATCACTGCAAAATTGAATGTGGCACAATTATTGTTGTATCTCGATATTTTTTCATAATCGTTGGAAGCCAAAAACTTAATTCAAAATAAAATTTGATTATTCGCCCGGCCTTAGGATGAGGCTTCTATCACAACATTAAATCTAGATGACGCAACCCATATTTTTAATACAAATACCATACATTTTGTTTGTCAAATGGGAAGGGGGTGAAAGAAAAAAAAACCCTTACCTTTGGTTCACTGCTGTCAGGATTCTCCTGGTTCTCACTGTCAAGTATCGATTCCTGGCTTTTATCTCTTTGCTCCTCGAACTGATCCTCCTGATCTGCATCATTCTCAGTCTGTTCTTGTGACTCTGTTGGATGTTCTTCACCGATAACCTCCGTTTCTCTCTCTAGAGGCCTGGGCTCAGCTTCTTCAGCTTCCTTTGGTTCAGTCTCATGGGTTCCATCATCCTCCTCATCCTCAGTTTTTTCCATATTTTGCTGAGGCATGCTTGAAATGTCTGGATCCATCTCTTCAGCATCACAGCCATCACTTTCAAGATCACTCCCTTCATTTACATTCTCTGTGTTAAGATCTTGCTCAGAAGCTTCCATTACATCAGTATTTAATATGTCATTGCTTATCATATCCTCTGTTACTTCATTTTCACTGTTGATTAGTTGGGAAACTGGCTTTGGGGTTTCTAAAAGGTCTTTCTCCATAATTGCATCCATATTTTTAGATGTACTCTGTTCATCAGTGCTGTTCTCAGCTTCATGCTCATCTGTATGAGTAAGACACTGATGGTCAATTTCATCTAGAACATCTATGACTTCGCTTTTACTGTCATATGTTTCATCATCGTAGTCAATATGCGCCTCTTTCATTTCCATCAGTGATTTACTAATGATTTCAGATGTAGAATCAGCTACATCTTCTACAAAGTCATTGGTGCTGCTGTACTCATGATTGGTCTCTTCTTGATCTTCATTGTCTGGTAAGTCATTGTTTTCTTCAATATGTTCCACTGATTCCTGCCCTGTTTCAACTGCACTTTCAGTTACATCTTTTTCAATGGTACTTTCAGCTGAATCCTCTATATAAACCTGCTCAGTGCTCTTTTCCTCGGGGTCAGTGTCTTCTAATAAAGTATAAACCATTTCTGAGACTCCCTGTTCAGCATCTCCAGTATGGCCATCATCATCATTGTCATCATCAACATCATCATCAGACTTTTCATTTGCTGGTTTGCAAACATCCTGATCAATTCGTGAAGGGGTTTCAACAAAAGATTCATTGTGTGATTCAGACTGTTCTCCATTTGGGCTTTCCAAGTCTCTGTTGTTCTCAGTAGATTCAGATGGGTGGTTTATCTCTTCAGCACATACATCCACATTTGCAAGACTTCCAAAGGAGGGCAGAGGTGTAGGCTCATGTTCGGATCTGCAGATATCTACAGCTTCTTTTGCAACCTCTTCATCTTTCAGTACCTCTGATGTTTGTTCTGGAACCCCGTTGGGGTCTTTCAGCTCTTGAGCACATATATTAACATCTGCTGTTCCCACAGAGGGAATATCTGCAGCAGGTGCATGTTCCCTCTCACTGGATTCCTCATCGAGCTTCTTTTCTAACTCATATTTGTGCTTTACTTCAGTGTCCTCTGAATTATTATTAGTGTTGAGGTCTTTTAATGTAGAATGTTGGGTTCCATTGTTTCCAAAAGTTTCAGAACGTCCAGCGTAGTTTCTGAAAATTGACATGTAAGAAGGCAAGGACAATTTTACATGCAACAATGATTAATAATATAAGTAAATAAAAGCACAAACAAGTACAACAGGAGTAATAAATGAATCCTAATGTACAACCCAGATGCATATCTGTGCTCTGACACTACAATCAATCGTCTGAAAGCCGCCCTCGGCTTGATCAAATGATCGAAGCCCTGCCTCAGAGACGGAGAGCTTCATCCTGCTGTACTGTTTTAAACCTGCTGCACTGCAAGAATGTACAACCAGAATCAAGGAAATCAAACCAAAACTACAGGCTATCCTAAAAGTTTTATTATCTAAATTTTCACTCTGTCTTCACTTCAGTCTGTCTTCATTTAGATTTTTCTCTCATCTGGAAAACTGTTAGGGGGGAGTGAAAGAGCGAAATCACGTTTTCTCATCCACACACCTTGTATTTATTTGAGGTGAAATGGAGTTTCCTTGTATTGCTGTGCCCTGTTTTGAAAATAATGAACAACACATGCATGTTAGAAGAAATAACTGCAATATAATCTAAAGGTTCTTTAATCTAAAGGTTTATTTTTAATCAACCAATTCTTTTAGATACCTTAAACGAGTGATTATTGTAGAACCTGTCTTCCAACTTTGCACCCCACTCTGCTGGGTCTAGGCCACTTTCTGGAACAAAACATACATTCATTTTGTTCAAACATGCATTGACAATAGTTGATTTAATAATAGTAGTTTAACCATAAAATAATTTCTGCCTTGGACAAAGGCATACTGTATAAGCAAGTAATGACTAACTCAGACTGTAAATGAGTAACTCATATGTCATCAAAAACTATTAAACATCAGGATCAGAAGAAAAACATCTCAGTCACCTTCTCTGGCTTTAAGAAGTCCTGTGAAGTAAAGAGCAGCAAAGGTGGGAATGTCCTCAGGCTGGTCTCTCAACACTTCCCTGGCAAGACCCTCCAATAAATTCCCAAAGCCTTTAGGGATCCGCAGGTTTGTGTTGGAGAAGGGAACAGACATCTTATTCAGAACCTCAAGTCTGAGGAATAAGGATAAAGATAGGAATAAAACACATTCATTAAATCATTTACAGGCTAATTTACAGCAAATTTTCCACATAACGTTAATTCCATAAATAAATTAATAAAATTATTTATATCTCATCAAGATATTTAGTTTTACTGCATGACATACACACATTGACAGGGACATATGTTGTGCTAAAAGTCATCTGGATGAAAGACAAACTGGCTTTTTTTTTTATCAGTAAAATGAACGACGCATTGTAAAACTTGTTCTATCAAACTCACATTTTGTTTGACCCACATTTTGATCAACCACAACTTGTTTAGTTAAATTGGGAATCACAATATATTTAATTATTTTGCAAGGTGGACTGGTGTGATGTTTCTTACCGTTTAAAAGGAGCTGAATGTTGTTGTCAACCGTTGCTATGCAACCAGCACGTGGTTCCAACTACCCAAAGCGGAAAGGGTCAAAACGATTCAGATTCAAGTTGCTTAAAATATTAGTTGTATACCAAGATAGTAAAACACGCAATATAAAATTTCAGGAATAAAATACAACAACAACAATAATAATATCAGTACAGAACCAAATAAACTTTTCTTTATTTATTGCGAAACATTAAAAAGCGTTCAGTAGCATTTTAGAACTGAATAGCTGGGTATCGGTAGCATTAATGTAACTATGGGTAACAGGTGATTTTCTGTCAGCTCGTGCATGCTCGATTCGCGAATCACGAGTCATTCGGTCAAACGATTCACAATTAGTTCCCTCATCACGTTGGAAGCTCTCTTAAAAAAGTAATGGGATATATTCAAACAAAAAGAACAAAAATAAAGTTGGATGAAGAGGATATTTCCCTACAATCAATTAAAACCAAACCTTTTTTGTTAAATTCATGTCCCCTGCTCCATCATAATCAAAATAACTACCCTGCCCTCTTGCAGTGACTCTTCTCTTCTCTTCGTCTCTGATGATGATGATGATGTGTTTAGTAGCAAGAAGGCGGGACAACCTGTCACTCACAAGACATCACAGCAATAGAGTACCTCAGGGATGACGTGTTTTTGTAGGCCAACCCGGAAGTTAGCAGCGCACGTGTTCCCTCGATCGAAAGCTATGCATTTTTCCCATAGACTATTGGAAAATCACAAAAAATAAGCTCTGTGTTTAACAAAGGACTATGACACTTACACGTTTTGTCTATCAAGATAATCTTTACAAGTTAACATAACATTTATACATTTTGAAGCCTAAATAAAGTCGTCAGATATAAAAAGCTAACAGTAGGCTATAAACGGACTACAGCACACCATGGTCACGGATCAACGTCACCACCACCAAACTTCCTCAAACTTTATTTTAAAACATGCTCTCTGATTATGATCTGCGCTGTGTATGAATTCTTATCCACTTTTTCATGAGAAATGCTGTCCAAATGTCTTGTTTGTCATGATGATGTCTAAAGTCCCCGCCAAAGGAAGTAGTCCCTTTTAGCAGCTTGTTTGCAACCGCCGTTTTTAAGACACAATAAAGGTTTAAAAAAATAAATAAAATCACAAGCAGGTTATAACTGGTGTGTTTTATGTCATAGATCAAAACGTGAAAATATTTAGAGGCTTTGTTAACCACAGACCTTATTTCAGGCGATTTAGAAAAAACTCATTAAAAAAAACTCAGACTTTAGGGCGATGGAACCGGAAGTCCTAAAATGCTAACTTGCTTCTGGGTTTTGCATACAAAAACACGTCATCTCTGAGGTACTCTAGCATACCACAAAAATCCAACCATCCAATCGATTCCCAATGGACAAAATCAAGTCCCGCCCTACATTTTTTCTTGTGTGAGAAGCTGTTTCACTTGGATACATCACAATTGGTGGGGAAAAATAAGGCTATCACATCTTCTGTTTCATGCCGTATTTAACCCTTTCATGCATGGTGTCCACTACAGTGGAAAGATATTTGGAAGCCATTTTTAACCATTTAGGTTGTAGTACCATGTCTCAGCCACCAAGTGGTAAATACCCAAAGCCTTGTCTACGATTTCAATTAATTAGTGTATATATATCACTTTGTTGTTTTGAGATATTACATCATATAATCAAAAAGGCGGAGGGAAGAGGAGATGCACCAAGTACCTCAGGAATAAGTGTTAAATAAATCCTAATATTCTCAGAAAACCAGGCTGGTACAAAAAATATTTTTAAGCTAAATAGGATGTAAGGAATACCTTAATGCAGATTTTAACAATATATCTCTTGTACATTTTTTTCTGTGACACAAAATACATCTGTCCTCTACAGTGGACGTCATGCACCAAAGGGTATATTATGCCTATTGGGCCTATATATGGGCTCCTCCTTATTTGTATGTTTTAGTTATAATTACCTTAATAGTTTTAAACAGCAATATTAAATAGTCTTCAGATTTTATAATTTATTTCAGTGCTTAGGCCTATACAGTCTATATTTATTTATTAGGTCATATAAAAGTGTAGGCATATACAAGGACAGGGATATGTGTGTATGATTGCATTCAAGGGTGTGTGTGCTTGTGTGTGTGTATTTGTGCTCACGTATGATACTGGTTTTAATAGTTTTAAATAAAAGTTGGCCAAATTTATAGTAATAAAATGAGTTTAGAGACATAGAATGTTATGTTTTTCAAATATCTTCATTGTTATTTAACGTACTAAGACTTCTGATGCAAAAGCCACATCTGTCAAAAATGAGATAATGATATTAAGTGAATGCTCTCCGCACATACTATACATTCACCAAATACTTTCACTTCAAACCCTCTAAATCCCAGCCTCATCCCATTCAGAAATACTGGTACTTATATAGAAACCTATACATATGAGTCTGAAAAAAAATGTCAAAGAAAAATATCAGACGACTTAGAGGCTTTTGCATCTGAAGTCTTCTTATTTGCATTCATACATTTGCTCTTAGTATTTAAAAACATGCATGTTTTAAATTTTTTTTATACGTATACGTATAGACTGAATCACTTTTTATACCGTTGATGCATGGTGTCCACTACAGTGGACAGATATGTAACTCCATCAAAATGAAATATATTGGAGAAAAAAGTTTTTGGCATGATTTTTCACTGAAAGAAATCGGCCACCGGGGGCGCCTTCGCGTTTTTCATGTGCATAAAATGTAAAAACAAACATTAAAAAAATATAACTTTGTGATTTAATAATTCATGCATGAAAGGGTCACCCAAAGTCAGACTTTTCTGGACAAAAAAAGCAAAGATGCCAACAAAGTAAAAAAAAAAAATTTTTTATGAGTTGCAAAACAAATATAATACAGTAATTATTTCCTCCAATAATATAAAAGCATGACATACAAATAAATTTACACAAGCGTTCAAAGTTTAAAGGCTTTTAATTGCAGTTAACAAAAATTGTGAAGACAGCTATTCAAGATTTTCACATTTTGCCTTCTATTTTTTTAATTAGAGATGCATTTTTTGGAGTAACTAACTAAGAGCCTCGCAGGAGTAGGTAATTACAGCATATTCAGACGTTGTGCTTAATTTTCTAGTGACCTCTTTAGAGCGGATGTGCAGTCTGTCAGCTGAAGCATGCAGTAGCCCTGCTCTGGTCTCATCCCTCCATCTCTGCAAAAAACATTCACAGTCACTCATCAGGTCCCATGCAATTAAACAAACCTGCTGGAAAAAATACCTAAGTAATCGTATTTATTTATAATATATTTTGTCACCGGTCTTTGGTTTTTTGAAGTCTGGTTAAAGGTGTCAGATATATCCGGATTGCTGGATCCCCTCACAGAGATCACAATGTCAGCATAAGGGACTTCATGATCACTCTGGCTGTCTGGGGTTAAATAATAATAAAAAAAGTTAACTCTTGAATCATACTGCCAGTCATTACAAGATTTTGTAATGTTTATAAAAGAAGTCTCTTCTGCCCACCAAGGATACATTTCGATCAAAAATTAAATTTATATGTATATATATATTAATATAAATTGAGAGAGACCTAGAGCAATTGGCCTTATCACCACAGCATTTCTGGATGGAACCCTGTAAGAGACCAGATACTGCTTATGAAAGAGATTTGATATATTTTGCTACTTCGTAATGATTCATTTTACATATAAAATTGTGCATTACCTTTCATGGACTATGTTAGTGGAATCCCTTATCTTACACCCTCTTCTATAGCACAGATACACCAGATGGGCCGTCAGGACAACCACTGCAGACACTGCAAAAGCTGCGAAGACCTTGGCCCAGGTGAATCCATCTGTATGGCAAAATGCTGACTTGATGGACCGTGTTGTATATGCATCTGAAAATGAGTTGATATATTTTTGTAAGTGTTAAACACTCACCTAATGTGTTAACCTCTATATCCACAGTGAACGCCTGGTGAGTGCAAGTCCCTTTGGTTTGGCACCTGTATCGTCCACTGTCCCCTGCTGGGATTTCACTCCACTCTAATACACTGTCATTTTTTTGGGTTAAAGGAAGGGTACTGTTTTCTCTGACCCACTGCACCTCACAGTGTTTGATGTCAGTGGCAACACAGTGAAGTATGAGTGAGGTTCCTGCTATAACTTCAATGGTGGAAAATGGTGCAAGCACCTCATCTGACTCCGTCTGACCCCTATACGTCTTTATTCTCAAAGATGGACCTAGACCTGTAAGACAACATTCAAAAAATAACACAAACCAACAGTAGTCTTAAAAATAGCACAGTAAGTAGAACTATCCTTACAGATCCACAACTTAGACTCACCAGCTAGTCCTTTAGGAGGTGTTACTTGTTCTTTGAATTCATCTATGAAGCATTATTGCAGTGAGAAAAGGCATGGGATTAATTCATTTGTAAACAGGTTATTCATCATTAACATTAAAGTAAACTCAAACACCTCTTACCGTGAACTTGCAGCATTACCAGTAGCTCTGTTTTACGAGGTAGGCCTGGTTTGTCACTCTCTTCAGAAAAGCAAGAATAGTTATAATGCGTTTGCTCAATAATTAGATGAGGTGTGTATAAGCTCACAGTGCACATGTCTCCTAATGTTAATGTTTTCTGATCCCAGCGGCACTTGCTGCATACTGGAGTTTCTTCCCATTTCCAGTCACCACGAGTGAATCCACTGGAACAGTTGTAGGTACAATTTAAAGTAAAAGGTTCTTGGAGTCTTGCATTCTTAATTTCACGCTGGATTTCAGAACTCATACTTCTTACAGTGTCTGTGAAGAGCCATAAAGTTAACAGCAACTAGAAATTACACTTATATTAGGATTTAAATGAATATATAAGTAGGCCTATTTTTGGAAATATTGAATATACCACATTAGATATAATTGATTCATATTAAATAAAAATGATAGTATAGCATCGCCAGTGACATTACCTTGGGATCCTAATTGTAAAAGCAGCATCACAGGAATCAGAAACATGTTTTGGCATTCATTCAAGATACTTGTTCATATATCTGCATGTATAAATGACAATTGGTATATAGCAAATGTGAAAAACAAAGGGAGGCTCCTCCCCATATGGTGGGCTTCCTTTACAAATAGCACCTGCCTCCGGAAAATGTGGTTAACTGAGCTGTTGGTACATCATGATGCATGGCAAAATGTCATTGGGTCTTCTGCAGCTTCATTTGCATGGCACTGTGGTTTACTTTGATCATTTATCTAAAAAATATGTACATTATTTATAAATAAATGAATATAGGGTATGTCTTAAGGAAGTTACATTTGAATGTCAGTCAAATGGCACGAGTTCAGTGGTTTTGATTCATGATGAAGTTATTCCCATATGTTGTTTTTACCTAATTAACATTTTCCATGTATCTAAACAATTTAAATGGAAATTGCTTGAGTGATATTAAAAGAAGTTCACAGCCTGACTCTTGATAACATCCATGTTAATGAATCAAATTGGCTTTCCCAGCAGTTTGATTAATTTATCACCCGATTGCTGCAGTAAACTGGATCACTTTCTTGCTTTTCAGTGGAAACTTAGGTTAATACAGTTTGCACAGCTGCAGAGGCTTGAAGCTTCACTTGAACGTAAAGGAACAGGAAACATCCTGCCTTCACATTACCACAAAAACCTACAATCTATTTTAACATTTACTGCTTTGGATGCTATTTTACATGTATGTGTTCCTTTTTAATGTGTTTTTTTAATGCTTGTTTTGTTTTCAAATGAGCGCTGTAACAGTGGGTGGGTGTATATTATGAAGAAATGTTCAGGTCAAATTTAAAGTGCAAACCAATTGTCTTTACTATAGTGCATAAATGCTGCAAACTATATTTTTTCCCCTTTCTTTTTGATTTATTTATTTATTTATTTTGGGGAGAATGTCAATTCAAATGTAAGTGAATGTAGGCATAAAATATGTATTCTCCTAACATTAAGAAATCTGAAGGTAAATAAGATCCTGTACAGTCCATGGTTTAAAAAACAGACTGATATTCTAGACAGTAAGGTTCACAGTTCTGCCCAATGAGTGTATCACTGGCTTCTGAATGGAATTGAGTTACATGGCTTGAATTTCACTTTCAATTATTGAGGTGTCCCTATTCACTGATAGACTTAAAGGGACTATAGAGCGACTGAGGACAGAAGTCCGCTGCGATGTAACGGGGAGCTTAAAAATGATTGCCATGAACCAATATTTTCTTTTATTTTTCTTCTGCGTAACATGGAGTGGCTTCAGACAGAGATGGAATGTCTTTGTATCAGGTATGCTATGCACCATCAGCTTGAGATGAAATTCATTACGTATAGACTAGTGTACAAAATAAATGAAACTTGGTTACTGATTAAGCATTGGTAATATATGCAGTTAGTAATTATTTTTTAATATCTTGATGATGCAGGAGCTGACATGAGGCCTGAGAATTCAGATTGTTTAATCTACTGTAATCGGACACAAATATCATGCCCGGAGGGAACCTATTTTTCATCAGGGATCTGCCTAGAGTGTCCCGCAGGGCAGTTGTAAGTGTGATTTTCGTTTTGTTGAAGAGTTTGTGTAATTGCATCAAACCTAAAAAATAAATAAATAAATAAACAAACCAAAAAAAAAAAAACATTAAAAGATTTGTACCCCTTTTCCTGACATTACAGCTGTCCTGGCAATGTGTCTGCACCCAGAAAATGCCCCACTGGCATGTTTAATCCTTATACTGGAAAAAGCAATATCCAGGATTGCCAGGTATCCTAGCGGATTTATTTTGTATCATTTTATATAATGTTTTTGTATTTTATTACTTTTTTCAAATGTATGTACTGTATATCTGTGTGTAAATATGTGTGTGTATATATATAAATATATATATAATTTATTGAAATGTGTATATTCTTTATTTACTGTATTTACTTTTTTAAAGGGTTAGTTCGCCCAAAAATGAAATTTCTGTCATTTATTACTCACCCTCATGTCGTTCCAAACCCGTAAGACTTTTGTCCATCTTTGGAACACAAATTAAGATATTTTTGATGAAATCCGAGAGCTTAATATCTTAATTTGTGTTCCAAAAATGAACGAAGGTGTTATGGTTTGGAACGACATGAGGAACGACAAATTAATGACTTTAATAAGGATTTTGGATATTGCCATCTTTGTGAGGGCATTTTGTCCCCATATTGTAGAGTATACCTAAACCACACACACACTTTGTCCTCACAAAGATGGCAATATCCAAAATCCTTGTTTTTGTTGGGACATTTTTGGGTCTCCATGAGGAAAACAGCTCATACTAAGTAATGTTTTTTTTAAATCTTAAAATGCAGAAAGCTTTCTGTGATGGGTTGGTGTAGGGGTAGGGGATAGAATATACCGTTTTTACAGCATAAATATCATTAAGTCTATGGAATGTCCCCATAAAACATAAAAACCCAACATGTGTTTGTGTAATTGTTGGTGTCTCTTAAAGCCCTGTGTCCAAGGTTTAGTTAGCACAGAAGACCGTGTGGAATGCAAGCTTTGTCCTGCTGGTTTCTCCTGTGACAGCGCATCAGGCAACCTTACAGCATGTCTCTCAGGACAGTATTCTCCAGAGGGGCTCACCCATTGCCTACCGTGCCCCTTTGGCTTTGTTTGCATAGAGGGTTTTCAAATGAAAGTGGGTACAAACTGAATTACCTCCATATTGGTAATATTACACTTCGTTTTTTTAGCGACCATTTTAATTTGTTTGTTTTACCATTTTAGTGTGGCCCTGGAGAAGAACCAAACTTTAATCAGACGGAGTGTGTTGACTGTGCTGAAGGCTACTACTCCACTTTGTGCAGTGCTCAATGTCACCCGTGTCCCACAGGTAAACATGGACTCCCATGTTTAATTCACATGCATTTGATGTCTTGCTTGCACCTACTACAGCCAAAATAAACACACACATCAGTGTCACAACGGGCACACACACTTACAGGCACAGAATTCCATGTAAATCCTTGTAAATATATTCAATTTCCTCTTTAAGGAAGCCACTGTCCATACAAAAAGATGTCCGCACCTCTTCCTTGTCCCGTGGGCCATTATTCATACATGCCGGGCCAGACTGAGTGTAAAAAATGCAATGGTTCTTCAGCCGGCAGGAGTACAGTGACTCCGGTCTGGTCAAGGGGACAGTCTCATCTTGGTCAGAGGTCAAGACAGCTTATCTCCTGTCCCCCTGGGACATACAGAGACGGAGAAAGATCAGACTGTGTTGTGTGTCCTGCAGGTGAGTCAGTATTTCAGGTCGGGCTGCATGCTTTTCACATTCAATTCCACATTTTGAATGTTAATGTTTTTTTGCAGGACATTACTGTGTTGCAAATATTGCGATACAGTGTCCGGCAGGAACTTATGGACCAAAGGAGGGGCTACAGAGAGAGAGGGACTGTGCCATCTGTCCTGCAGGTACTAATACTGTCCTACAGCTTTACTTATATTTAGTAATCTCGGTTTTCATTTTACCTTTGGGTCTATTTGCTAATGTCACAATTAAGCAATATAACATGGCATGATCAAGAGTGCTGTTTGTTTGATTGGGCTGTAAATATTAGGGACAGCATGGACTTTTTTTGCTGGTGAAATTTCGCTGACACTTTGGTAATGTGACTGTACTTTTAAGGTGAGCTCACATTTACCATTCCATGGCAAAACTCAAGAGTGAAATCCAGTGATTCTAATCGGAATCTGTGCGATCAGGAATTTCGCATGCAGATTTCGCAACAGTTTTTTTCTCGCGAATTCGCCGTGTTGAGCAACAGCTTGGTTTGAATGTGGCTTCTGTGTGAGCGATGCTTCATACTTCACCACACGACTGACAATCAACCTTTTTTTGCAAGTGATATTTCATGAATTTAAGCATCTTTTAAGTCTATTTTTGCTCCGCCAGCTAAAATAGTATTAAATGGACTCAAAGCATGATGATCCGTTACATGTCCCTGTGCTGAATAAAGTGATCCTGAGTCTTTTTAACCAATCATTTGGTTGAATTCAATGACTCACTCATGAAGACAGTTAATTGTCGCCACCTACAGGCGTAATGATGTAACCTGCAGAAAGAGTCGCTGTAAAATCCCCATCATTAACACAGAGACTGACATTCTGGAACATGCAAACAGACAAGAGGAGTGGTACAAAGAGACAAACGTCCCAGCCATTCAAATTCGAGAACCAGAAATAGATGTTATATAATGAATAATCGGAATATGCATAAAAACAGCTGGAAATGTTTTGTTCTTCCCAGGATTTTACTGTTTAGAGGGCACCTCTCGGAGGCCAAGCTCTCAGTTTCTTTGCCCAGAAGGCTATTACTGTGAGGAGGGCACGGGTGTGCCGCACGGGTCACCTTGCCCTGCTGGAACCGCAGGAGGACAACTGGGTCAGACAAGTAGGGCAGCTTGCAAGAGGTGTGCAGAGGGTCGCTACTGTCCCTCAGGTTAGGGCATGAACCCATAACACACATATTCATGATTACATTTATACACACACACATGCATACTATACATTATCTTTTGCTTTTTGTTGTCATTACATTATCAGTGATAGATTACTGGCTTTCTATAGAAATACTCTTTTTGTAGAAACAGTCTAAATCGTTAAATGTTAGGAGTGTTTAGCAAAAATGACAGTACAATGTAGCTTTTATTTTCCTAAACCCATAAGAACGACTGCTGTTGAACCGTTTCCTGCCCTCAGCTGTTTCCTGACTGTAAAGTGCTGTAGAGAGTGTGTGATGTGGGTCAGGAGTGCAGAGAAGATGGAAAAGTTGTTTGTGATGTTTTTCATCATATGCTAAAACACCACCATTTCTGTTTATATGATTTATTGTTGTACTAAATTGAGATAAAACTAAAAATAAAGGCATTGTATTAAAACACTGTTTGTATTCAGTAACTAATCTCTATATGTGTGTGTGTATAATGTGTGTATACACAATGCATGTGTGTATATGTTTTTTTTTAAATAAGAGTTTAGTTTAAAAGTCAACTTTTAAGAGCACACCATCTTCAAAAGCTAAAAGCCAGAACACTTTAAACCCTCCTTGATTTAGGCTCTGCAGGTCCTGGTTTGCTTTGTGCCCGTGGGAGGTACTGCCCAGCAGGCACGCTCAGTGAGATCTTATGCCCACAAGGGACCTTCACCCCACATCAGGGGGCGCTGAGTAAGATTTCTTTCCTAAAATCTTCAATCCCATTAAAGCACATTCATATAAATCTGCTACTGAGTTGATATTTGTCTCTCTTTTCATCATAGGTGTAAAGGACTGTTTAAAGTGTCCACCAGGCTTCTATTGTCCAGAGGGAACAAGTGACCCTATGCCTTGTCAGCCAGGCACCTTTAACCCTCTGGAGGGGCAGGATGCTCTGGCAGACTGCAGGCCTTGCTACCCGGGCAAAGCATGCACACGAGTTGCACTGAAGTTTCCTGATGTGGACTGTATGCCAGGGTTAGTGCCTTTCGTGCCAGTCTGGTATGAAACTTGGTTTAAAGGTCTGGTCGGGCTTGGAGCTTAGGCTGACAAAAAAACGAAAGCTTTTTAGCAGGATTTGAACATCTTTTTTTCTGACCAAAATGTGTGTGTGTGTTTTTTTTTTTTTTTTCAGGTTTGTGTGTCCACCAGGTTCTGCCAGACCAAACGACCCATCCAACGCGTGCCCTCCTGGTACCCTTAGTAACCGCACAGACCTCACTGACCTCTCCCAGTGCCAGCGGTGTCCTGCTCGTTTTGCCTGTTTTAGAGGTGCCAGACTACCTTCAGAGTTGAAAGTTATGTACTTTATACATTAATAATTTTTAACTATTTAACAATTTCCTCCTTTACAGGCACTGGTGGTGTCCAGAGGCCTCCACTCTTTTGCTTTCCTGGGCATTACTGTCCTGTGGGAACTATGTTCCCCACTCAGCACAAGTGTCCCGCTGGTACCTGGAATGATCAAAGTGGACTGGAGTCGGAGCGCGAGTGCCGGCCGTGCCCAAGAGGCTGGTACTGTTTAGCAGGAGTGGGCGCTCCCTCTGGAAGATGCCACTCTGGACACTACTGCCCTGAAGGTATTGAAGCTTTGTGAAATATCTGAATGTTCTTCCACTTTGAAGAAAAACATTAATTTTAAGTTTGGCCTACAGTATACATCTGAATAGTGCCATTTAAATGTATTCATATTCATTGCAAAGCCATTAAAATAATCATTACCTTTAAAGTAATCAAATAGTCAGCCATTTGTGTGTGTGTGAGTTTACCAAAATATTTTAGATAATATTTATTATTATTACTACAA
>RJVU01011283.1:700493-720907 GCA_003731715.1 Anabarilius grahami | reverse complement strand
CATTAGTAAAACATTAAAATATTAAGTTTTAATTAATATTAAGTTTTGATTAATTTTAAACATTTTTTTAAACATTTTCTGGTATATATATTGGTTTATTAAATTAGATATATATTGTCAAAGGATGCTGATATTGTATATCTATACCAACATTCAAAAATTTGTGGTCAGTGAGATTTTTTTTTTAAACAAAAATTAATACTTTTAGTAAAGTATTAGTAAAGACAATGTTACTATTGTAATGTACTATTGTAATGTTAATTTTCAACATTGATGATAATAATAAGATATGCTTCTTGAGCAGCAAATTAGCATATTAGAATGATTTCTGAGGGATCGTGTGACACTGAAGACTGAAGTAATGATGCTGAAAATTCAGTTTTGACATCACAGGAATAAATTACATTTTAAAATATATTCAGTATATTCAATAATTAAGTTATTTTAAATTTTAATAATATTTCACAATATTATTGTTTCAACTGTATTTTTGATCAAATAAATGCAGCCTTGGTGAGCATAAGAGACTTCTTTCAAAAACATTAAAAAGACTGCAAACTTTTGAACGGTATTGTATTTGTACATTAAAACACTTAATAATTTTATAACACTGTTAAATGCCATGAGCAAATCATAAAAATATATATATTTTTTTTCATTCTGTACATAATGTTGTGATGCCTTTTTTAATGTTTTATTGTCAATTTATTTAGACAAAAAAATATAAAATAATATAAATTTTAATATCAACCATATCATGAAAATAATTGTTGGCTTATCAGCATTGGCTAGTATCAGTAAGTGGGTCCCTAATATTAGGATTTAATGTCACAGAATATATACATTGAAGTGTATTTTGTCTTGTGGCACTGTCAGATTTTTTCCTATGCTTAAAACAATTGACAAAAAAAAGAAAAGAAAAAAAGGGACTGTCTCACTAGACAAAATGCACTTTTCATTAAAGAAGCCACACCTCAGTATTATGCAGACCTGGTCTTTGTTTACAGGAACAAAACATGCCACCCAGTTCCCCTGCCCACGAGGCTATTACAACCCTGAGCCGATGACCCACAGCCTGGACAGCTGCTTGCCCTGTCCTCCAGGCCACTACTGTGAGAAAGAGCGCCTGTCCGCTGTGTCAGGGAAATGTAAAGCTGGTTAGTACACCACCTGGATGAGACTATTTTTTTTTATTAACTTATTATTGAATTTATTTTGAATTTCAACCAATGAATTCATTACACAGGATGGTTCTGTGTATCTGCTGCCTGGAACGCTCAGCCCTTTGACCTGGACAACTACACTAACGCCAACTGCCTATGCCCTGCTTCCTCCACTGGGGGCAGATGCCAGGAGGGGTTTTACTGTCCATCAGGGACCTCTGAGCCTCTATCTTGCCCTCCAGGAGCTTTCTGCAATGCAACCGGTACGTAATCACCAGTAATGACTTCCCTGTATGCATTTGCAAAACTGTCAAAACTGTTTATACCTGACCTTCTGAAACAGGTCTAGCCCTGCCGAGTGGACCGTGCTCTCCTGGGTATTACTGCATGAGAGAAGCCACTTCCTCCAGGCCTATAGATGGCATTACAGGCAACATCTGCCCTCCAGGGACTTACTGTGGTAAGTATTGGGTTATGTAGCTGATTTATGTCACCTAAACCAGCCTTAGTTCCCGAATACATTTTAGTTACGAATATCTATCGTTTTCCCCAGACGAGGGATCCACTGCACCACAGCCATGTCCAGCGGGGACTTTCTCCCCAACAGCGGGCCTTGTGAGCAAGGACGAGTGTCAGTCCTGTAGAGCGGGATACTACTGTGCTACCATGGGCCTTCAGGCTCCTACTGCCCCCTGCAGGCAGGGTGAGAACAGCACAGACCATCACTGCACTAAACCCAGACTATTTAAACAATTTCTACATCTGGTTCTTGTCCTTTTTTCGGTAGGTTACTGGTGCCCGCCTGGTCAGACAGATGACCTAGCTCTGCCGTGTCTGGTCGGTCATTACTGTCCCTCAGGAAGCCCTGCCCCAATTTTTTGTCCCACTGGGACATATCAGGACAAGCAGAAGCAGGCAAACTGTACAATCTGTGAATCAGGCAAGCTGCAGTTATCTAAAGCAAACTGTGACACACTCCCACATTTCTATTTCTGAAATTCATACTGAAGCTTGTATCCTGTTTTTTATTTTTTTTCTCCTACACCAGGTTTTTATTGCGATGCGACATTTGGGGCTGCAAATATATCTGTCCTGCAGCCTTGTCCAAAGGGAAATTACTGTCCTGAAGGAACTGGTATTGCCAAACAATTTCCATGTCCTGCTGGCACCTATAACCCCCGTGAGCTCATGGACAGCCAAAGTGACTGTCTGTTGTGTCCGTCAGGACATTACTGTCCAGATGTTGGACTTGAAGAACCTATAGGTGAGATTGATGGCATTTCAATAAAAAATCTGAGACATAACATTATCACAAATACCCCATATTCTTGCTTTACAAGCCCTGTTTTCACTTATTTGTAGGACTGTGTTTGGCTGGTTTCTGGTGCAGAGAGGGCTCCCGTTCACCCAGTCCTGTGGATGGTTCTACAGGGGCCGCATGCCCAGCTGGTCACTACTGTCCTAAAGGTGTTTTAAAATGTTCAGCTACCAAAGTTAGCTTTTATCAGAGGTTATTTGCTAAATTTGTTATCACTTAATATAAATAAAATATTTTGTCTACATAAATTAAAGATAAAACACTTGAAACAAATATTAAATTCTTCAAGTAAATTTAGATATCACAACATAAGTACAGTACAGTATGAAAAATTGTTTATTTTGAGATTTGCTAAAGATAGGGTCTTCATGATATTTTGTACACATAGTATTTGTAGTTTATCTAATTCCTTTTAATTAGATGTCACAACATGTAAAGAACTTTTGAACATCTTATACTAATATGATTTCTGGTATACTACTGATTTGATTTCATTCATAAGTGTTTAAAAGGTCTCCCTGTGTTACTATAGGAACTGCCATTCCTATGCCCTGTCCGGTGGGAACGTGGTCTAATAGTACAGGACTAAGGAGTGCTGCGGAATGCCAGTCATGCCCTGGAGGGTTTTACTGTGCCTCTACCGGTCTGAATGAACCTAGTGGACTCTGCTCTGCTGGGTATGTGCCAAAAAATATGTACATTACAACTGCAGCACAGATGCCCAGTTTAACCTATGGCATCGTATGTCTCCAAAAGGTTTTATTGTGCTGAGAAAGCTGAGACTCCCGCTCCCACTGATGGGGTCTCCGGCCACATCTGTCCAGTGGGACATTACTGTCCTCCAGGAACCACTCAGCCTGTTCCATGTGATCCTGGGACTTTTGTAACTGTCACTCAAGCCTCTCAGTGCTGGCCCTGCACAGCTGGCTGGTACTGTGCCGATGGAGCCCGGCAGCTGTGCCCAGCTGGTTGGTGCTTTGGTCTCTCGTTGGCTATGTTCAGAATGGAGTACTAGTATACTGCTTACTGGATGCTGCGCAGTATATACTGCCTACAGTTTTATAAAAGTACGTGAAACAGTATGCATTATGCAACTGTTCATGTTTTAAACAGTAGTGTGCTGTCCTTGTCACATTGCTTATTCGATTCTTTGCGAGGCATCCAGTTATCATTTTGTAAATAATAATTGTTATTGTGCATTAATCATGCTTTGTGTGTGTGTGTATATCAGTTCCAGTTCTTTTTTAGTTCCAGCTTTTATACAAAATATTTACTATTCTATACACTATACTATATACTACAGCAATGGTAATAATAGTATGCTAGTATTCTATTCCGAACATACCCATTTTATGATACAGCTAGAATAGTAGTGAATGTAGCGTCAATGGATTACTTCTTAAGTATATGAAAGAAACTCAATTAAATGATATAATTCCTATGTCTAAGTCCAAGAAACTCAATTGAATTGCAAACAGCACCACACAGTGGAGAGAGACATTACACAAACATGCTGACTGATTTTACCCAAATCCAGCAATCATATTTAAGATGTTATCTGTTGTTTGCCTGTAGGTTTCTATTGTCCTGAAGGCACAGGGTATGACTGGAGACCTTGTCCAGCAGGGACATACAGTCCTGACTCTGGTTTGAGTGTCTGCTCTGAGTGTAGGGAATGTGATGGAGGACACTACTGCTCTCTTCAGAACTCCACCTCTGTCACAGGACAATGCTCTGAGGGATATTACTGCGTGTATGGGAACATCTCACCTCAGCCTCACACGCAGTCTGCAGGTAGCTGGGTTTGCATCCATGGATTTTGAGAATTTGTGATCATTTTGGGAATTTCTGATTGAAAGCTCTAAGATATGAATACAGTATTTAACATTTTCACATATATAAAAATAAATGTCTGGAAACACTTTTTGAGAAAGCAACAACATTTTGTTTTTGCCTTATATGAATATACATTATGAATATATGAAATGATAAAGATGTTTGATGACATACACAGACAGATAGATAGATAGATGGATGGACTGATGGATGGATGAATGGATGGATGGATGGATGGTTGGATAAATGGATGGATGGATTAATGGATGGATGGATGGATGGAAACAACCAGTCTGTGCCCTCTAGAGTTTATGAAATAAAATAATATGAAATAAAATGTAGTAATTTTTTTTTTTTCCAAGGAGCTGGAGGACCTTGTCCTGCGGGTCACTTTTGCCCACAAGGCACCATTCAACCTCAGCCTTGTCCAGAGGGTACTTTCAGTAACAAAACCAAACTGGTCAAAGTGGTAAGAAGAATTTCTCTATTTATATTAAAAATCCTATTGCTAGCAGTCAAATCTATAAGGACCATGAATACCTTTTTCTTATAGGAAGAGTGTTTGTCATGTTCTGCTGGTCATTATTGTGACATATCTGGGCTGACTTCACCCAGCGGAGAATGCTGGGAAGGTTTTTACTGCAAACAGGGAGCCGTACTCCCCAACAGCCCAATCAACGATCACAGAGGAGGACCGTGTCCGACAGGTAAATGACAGATCCCCAATTCAGGGCAGATTAAAAACACCCACCTTTCCTCATACCGGCCCACCTCATCCTGTTTTCTGCTCCCACGCAGGCTATTTTTGCTCTAGAGGCTCCAGTGCTCCTCAAACCTGTCCAGAAGGATCAATCAGCAGTAGAGAGAGACAGGACAGCTGCAGCCCGTGTCCCCAGGGGTAGATACACTTATACATACACAAAAATGGTTAACATTTAAAGGTGAAGTGTATCTTTTTTTTCAATGTTAAATTACTTGATGCTATCCCAGATTGTGCAGAGACAGCTTGAAGTATAACATTCGAAGATTAATTCTCCCAAAACTCCCAAAACATCACGACAAACCTAACACAGTAACTTTGACTCAACCAATAGAATGCAGCAGTCGGTTTCCAGAAGTAAAAATCCCATTCATTTTTTCCATAGGCGAATTGAATTTGAACCATAACTAAAAAGACAGACTAGCTACGAGGTTGTTAATTGATGATATATGCTTTTGTTGAAGCCATCAGCCCAAATTATTTTGGCGTAAATAACCACATTTCATTGTTGAATTCCTGGTGAAAACTACATTACCCATGATTCTGCAAAAAACAATCAAGGTTTTATATTTCTGTGTTGTTCGCAAGGCTTCATGGGATTGTAGTTCTTTCCATCATTAAAGGGATAGTTCACCCAAAAATGAACATTTTGTCATCACTTACTCACCCTCAAGTTTTTCCAAACCTGTATAAGTTTCTTTCTTCCGTTGAACACAAAAGAACATATTTTAAAGAATGTTGGTAATCAAACAGTTGATGGACCCCATAGTAGGAAAAAAAAATACAATGGATGTCAATGGCTGCCATCAACTGTCTGGTTACCTACATTGTTTAAAATATCTTCTTTTGTGTTCAACAGAAGAAAAAACTCATACAGGTTTGGAACAAGAGTAAATGATTAAAGACACAAGTTTAATTTTTGGGTGAACTATCCCTTTAAAGCCATTAAGTACACAGTCTTGTACCTTGTCTTTTTGTCTGGTTTTCAAATACTGTTTTGCTTCAAATCAACGTTTGTAATGTTGTGATTGACCTCGTAGCTGGTTGATCTGGTTCATGGCTTATAACTCTTTAATGAAGTCATTTTTAAAATCCCTATGGGAAAAATGAATCAAGGCCGCTGGAAAAGCAAATTTGCACTGTTGTGAGTTTGGGGGTGGGGCTATTTGTTTGATTTCCCAATAGCAGACAGTGAAGTGTTTAGGAAGCCTGTCAGTAATTTAGCATTCTGTTTGGTGGAGCTAGTGCTGCAAAAATGACATACTTTACCATCAAGTCATTAATTGTAAAGTAAATATCTCTTTTCACTTACAGTTACTACTGTCCTGCCAATGGTTCCTCTTCTGAGCGCATTGAATGCCCAGTAGGCCATTATTGCCCTACGGGCACCCATCTACAAAATCAGCACCCCTGTCCTGCAGGGACTATTAATCCACATACAAGGATGACCAGCCATGAAGACTGTTTACCCTGCCCTCCAGGTACCATTTCTACAAGATACAGCACTCCTGTTGAGTCATTTCTCAGAGTTACGCATCTCTTATTCTCAGAGGGTCACGCTGCCCTATTTCTTCACAGGATTTTAGTAATACCATTTTCAGTTGCAGCTCCTTGTGCTTTCAGCATCTGTCAAAACTGTGAAATGTCCTACAAACTTTCCACTCGGCAGGTTTTTTCTGCGAGTCTCTTGGACAGAGTGCTGTGTCTGGACCATGTGCAGCTGGACACTTTTGTCTCTCAGGAGCCGCGTCCCCCACACCCGTGGATGGAGGGACAGGTGGTAAATGTCCTCAAGGACACTACTGTCCTGTAGGGTCCTCATCCCCTGAGCCTTGTCCACTAGGCCGCTTTAGCAACAGCAGCCGGAACACTAAGCTGTCTGACTGTCTGCCCTGCCCTCCAGGTCAGTGCTCTTCTTTTGGAGACTTCAAACTTCCTTGTAGACCATTTTGTTTCTACTGATTTCTGAACATTTTCTCTGTAGGATCTGCTTGTTCCAGTAGGGGTCTCTCCTCCCCTTCTCATGTGTGCCAGATAGGCTTCTACTGCCCACAGGGTCAAAATTCCAGCCAGCCTGCCAACTACATCTGCTCACCTGGACATATGTGTCCACCTGGCAGCCCTACTCAGATCCCCTGCCCCCTTGGGACTTTCCAGAACCTCCAGGGGCAGGTCAGTTGAGAGAAAGGCATGATTGTTTAATGCCTCATTAAAATTTGTAACATAAAAAGGCGTTTCTTCAGCATTTCCACTAGTGTTGCTATTAAGTCAAACGAAAATTAAAACTGAAACTATTAAAAATTAATAAAGTGGAAATAAAATATAAATACTAGATGAAAAATTTAAACGCAAATGAGAAATATGTAGTAATTAGATGCTATCTATACTTTATATTGGCAGATACTATTTGCATCTCAGTATTTTTGTACATTAACAGGATGCAATAATATCAAAGAGTGTAAATGATTATATTTATTAAAATTATTAAATGGATGCTGCCTTATTGGGAGAATAAAAACCCTCCGTACACCTTCCCCTAACCCTACCCAATAAACACTTTTAATATTATTAAACACTCATTCACAGTTTATTTCCACTTTTAGAACATTATTTTCATTTTTATTGAAAATAAATGCGAGCTTGGCAAAAGGCGGAACCCCCATCGATCGCGTTACAAGCCAGGTCTGCGAGTCTTACTCACTATGCTGCACCACTGAAGATGTTGATTTCTGTGCATCTTGTTTAAAAATGACACCCAGACATTTGATTGGGCCACTCAATAGCTAGCTGGGCAGAGCTAGTGTAAATAGCATTTGCCAACAAGGGACGCTATTTGCACTTGTAAATAGACACTCCGTTAAAAAAATATCAGCTTGATTGAAATGACGCACAGTAAAAATATTCATCTTGCAAGTGATATTTACCTTGATTTTTCTTTGTCTCATGTTTTCTTGATCAGGATTGTCACTGAAACATTTTTTATTAGTAAACAAGTTTTTGATAACTTAAATTATAATATTTTTTGAAATAATACAATTATTATTTTTCAATGATTCCACAGCTGTGGGACAGCTGTATTATTTAAAAAATTGATAAATATTAAAATAGTTAATGATTGTTTCACTTTGTTTAAATAAATGTAGTTTTAAATATATAATGTATCATATTTATATGATGGGATTTCATATTTTAACATCGAAAGTATAAGTTTGGAGCAAGTTAAACAATAAAATCTATATATAAAATTAAGTGATGAAGGCATGGTAAAAAGTTACCATAACCTTTTTAATGTCATATATATATTTATCTTTAAGATTTCATTGACCTTTTTACATTTTTTGGTGTTCATCATTTATGTCCCAGAGGTTGATTTATATATATAAATCAACCTCTGGGGCATAAATGATGAACACCAAAAAATGTAAAAAGCACAATGAAATCTTAAAGATAAATACTTGATCTACTTCACATCCATAGGCAGAATGTTCTGTGTGTCCGGCTGGATATTTCTGTGCTGGTTCAGACACAGTAACAGAAGGAACCTCCATACCTGTGCCATGTCCTAGGGGATATTACTGCCCTCCAGGTACTGACAAAATTACTTCAAGATAAGGACACTTGAACCCCTTTTTTACACTATACTTTGTATTTTGAACAGGCTCAGACTCCGGAGTGAGTTTCCCCTGCCCTGTGGGCACTTTTAATGGTCAGTTAGGCCTGTCGAGCAAGGATCAGTGTGTCCCCTGCCCCCCTGGTGAATACTGCAGCTCCTCTGGCCTGGACACCCCTACAGGCAACTGTTCTCCAGGGTGAGTGAGTTTATTAGCCAGCTCAGTTCCAGCAATGTCCACTCAAATGTTCTGTCCAATAATATAGGGCTGTTTTCTCATGCACATTTTTTGGATTTTGCAGTTATGTGTGTATCCAGGGTGCCTCGCTCTCACAGCCAGTTGGAGATTCCACGGGAGGAAGATGCACAGCTGGCTTCTATTGCCCACCGGGTGCCAGCCGTATGGAGCCCTGTCCTCTGGGAACATTTGGCTCATTAGAAGGTTTTATTCCAGCATATGTAGCATACTTATGCTGTTCGATATGGATGAATGAAACTAACATTGTGGGTGTTTGATTAGGAGCAGCATCTGTAGAGATGTGTCAGTCGTGCACACCAGGACAGTACTGTGCAGAACCAGGGCTGAGTTCACCCTCTGGGCCCTGTAGTCCGGGATACTTCTGTTTTCAAGGATCGCACACCCCTGCGCCTCAGTACTACAACAACACAGGTCATTTTCTCCACCTAATGCAGTGTTTGATCATGGTAATGAATCTGAAAGAATTGCAACGGTAAATAGTTGAATTTGTTTCAGATGGTGAATCTGGGGCTCGTACAGTGGAGGATGTCTATCCTCAGATTCATTTCGTTGGGGATGTCTGTCCTGCAGGGCACTACTGCCCGTTTGGCAGTGCACGACCAGAACCCTGCCCTCCAGGTAAAGCTTGAACTAAAATTTCATCATTAACTCACACTCATGTCATTGAAAACCTGTATGATTTTCTGTCTTCTGTGGGACAAAAAGGAGACGTTTAACAGAATGTTCACGCTGCACTTTTTCATACAATACTGTAAAAGCATATAGTGTTTTCAAGCTCCAAACTGGAGGATTTTCAGTGAAAAATTACCTTGATTTTGGTCTGTTCCTCACACAGTGCTAATGTATGGTATCAGAGGACTTGGAATATGACACACAAGTAGTATGTACTAGAATTATTGTGCTTTTTTTGTCCTTTTTGGAACTTGACAGCCACTGACCACTATATGCTTTCATGCTTTCACATATTCTACTGTTCAAACAAGTCAGTACTTTTATTTAGGAAGGAAGCATTAAATTGATCAAATGAGATAGTTAAGAGATTTATAATGTTGCAAAAGTTTTCTGTTTCAAATAAGTGCTGTTCTTTGAACTTTCTATTCATCAAAGAATCCTGAAAAAATACATCAAGGTTTCTACAAAAATATGCAATTTTTTCAACATTGACAATAATAAGAAATGTTTCTTAAAATTCAGCTTTGATATCACAGAAAAAAATATATTATATAATATATTTAAATATAATATAGATTTTTAAATACATTACAATAAAAAACAGTTCTTTTAAATTGTAATAAAGTTTCACAATATTACTGTTTTTATTTGATTTTTGATCAAATAAATACAGCCTTGGTGAGCACAAGAGACTTACATTATAAAATTTCATGGCAGTGTAGTGTAATTCAAAACATCTCTTTTTGTTTCCACTGAAAAAAGAGCAAGGGCGCAAATAATGACATTTTTCATTTTTGGGTGAACTATTCCTTGGACTGTGTAGCAAATCTTGTAATGTTTTGAAGAGACGGTACAATGTCACCTCCAGTTTGCTTTACAGAAGTATAAATAAAGGGTTAGTTCACCCAAAAATGAAAATTATGTCATTTAATACTCACCCTCATGTCGTTCTACACCCGTAAGACCTTCGTTCATCGAAGATATTTTTTGATGAAATCCGATGGCTCAGTGAGGCCTCCATTGCCAGCAAGATAATTAACACTTTTAGATGCCCAGAAAGGTAGATGTATTTAAAACAGTTCATGTGACTACAGTGGTTCAACCTTAATCGACGAGAATACTTTTTGTGCACCAAAAACCCCCCAAAATAACGACTTTATTTTTTCTAACACTGCTTCGAAGCTTTACAAATCTTTTGTTTTGGATTGGTGGTTCAGAGTGCCAAAGTCATGTGATTTCAGTAAACAAGGCTTCGTTAATGCGTTAGCGTGTTTCAAAATTTCAATAGTTCGCGTGACTTTTGCAGTTTGATACACAATATCCAAACCACTGATTCGAGAAAAAAAGATTTGTGTCTGAAGTGTCTGAAGTGTTAATTATCTTACTGGCAATGGAGGCCTCACTAAGCCATCGGATTTGATCAAAAATATCTTAATTTGTGTTCTGAAGATGAATGAAGGTCTTACGGGTGTGGAATGACATGAGGGTGTTTAATTAATGACAGAATTTTCATTTTTGGGTGAACTAACCCTTTCAACTGCACAGTATTTTGTTGTGAAATAAAGATAAGCTTATGTCTCTTTCTAATTGCCGTTTAACCAAATGATTTAAATGATTGTTTTATATTTCAGGTTCATTCCTGGGCCAGCGTGGTGCTGTGTCAGAGACAGAGTGTCATCCATGTACCCCTGGATTCTACTGTCCGGACTGGGGCCAGAGCTCTGCAGAGCTCCGCTGTCCTGAGGGCAACTTCTGTCCAGCAGGCTCTGTAACAGGACATCAACCTGGTAGGATACAATACTGACGAGGCAGAAATTCATATTGTCCTCTTGGCATCAGTTAAACTGGGCTACTGGATGTACACAGTGCTGAGCAGGTTTCATAAATAGAGAGAGACGGTTTCTGCTTCCTCCCATTTATCTTAGTGACTAGCCACAGCATCTCTACAGTGTTGCCCTAGTGCTGTCTGAATTATTTAGTACTGTTGCCATGAGATGTCTAGACATCGTCTATTTTTATACTGCCAGTCTCTTACCTTTATGATCTGTCTGCTCAGACCACCAGTGTCCGTCTGGTCACTCATGTCCGTATGGCAGCGTCAAGCCTGCCATCTGTTCGCCTGGTACTTATCAGCCTCTGCCATCTCAACCTTCCTGTCAGCCATGCCCACCAGGTAAATATTATATGGGTGATTCTTTCTAAGCCTGTTGATAAATGTCTGGGTCATATTTCACCCCAATATCATAAAGAAAATAAATAAGAGCATGTATTTTACTAAGAGAAAATTAAGCCTACATTTATATTGTGCATTGAGTAATGCTTGTATTAATTTTAGGATGATTACGCATGTTTTACCATACTTTTTTATAGTTACACTGACTATCCTGATTTTACTTTTACTATTCCTATTATTTTTAATAATGATTCTCATTACCGCAGGGTATTTTTTACATTTACAGTAAAACAATACTGTAACACAAGGATTTGTAATAAGCACATTTTAATTTTTAAGATCTTTTTTTTTCAAGCAAAATTTCTAAATTATTATTATTATTATAATTTTTTGAGTGAAATATGACCTGGAAATTTTCTTGCCCAGAAATGGAAGCCTACAAAAGAAGCCGACATTTAACGTTTTACATTTACTATTCTCATTTTCAATTATGATTTTCTTTACCATGATACCGTATTTTTTCACATTACAGTAATACAACAATTATTCAAATAAAAATTTAGATCTATATGGTTAGATTTTGAAGTGAAATTTGACCTAAACATATTCTTGACAGGTTTCTTGACTTTCAAGAAATGTCTGGGTCATATTTTCCACCAAATTCATAAGAAAATTTTTAGAAAATGTGCTTCCTTAATGGAAATTAAATCTACATTTCCATTTTGCATTGATTATTTTAAAGACAATTTTACCTCCCAATTTTCTTTACCATAATGCATCCTAACATTCATTACTGTAATATAAGGTTTTCTTTAAATTAAAATTAGCACATTTTATTTTTAAAGAATCTTAATGGTGAATTATATTACTTAATTTTATGGTAACGGCACCATATGTGTTTTCTTCTACAAGGTTTATACTGTTTGGAGGGTTGCACCACCCCACTTCCCTGCCCGCCAGGCACTGCGAGTATGATTGAGGGGTTGCAATCTCAGCTGGATTGCTCTCCATGTCCTCCTGGATTCTACTGTAACACCAGTGCACTAATCAGCCCCTCTGGACCCTGCTCCGCTGGTCAGTGCCACAGAGATTCCCATTAGAGTCTGTTCTTGTGGTGTATATCTTAATTATACATCTAGTTCTCCCTCCATAAAAGGTCATTTCTGCTCATCTGGAGCCACAGAGTCTGCCCCAGTCTCTCAGATGTATGGAGATATATGTCCGGCAGGATATTACTGCCCCGAGCAGAGCAGTGCACCTTTACCCTGTCCTGTCGGTTATATTCTCCAGGACAAAGGGGCCACCTCCTCTAATGACTGCTCCCCTTGCCCTCCAAGCAGATATTGCATTGCACCAGGCTCTTCTCAGCCCTCAGGTTAGCAGATAATAAATATTACACTGTAAACCACAAAATAATTCAGCTGAATGATGGTGAGAAGTGATGCATGTGTTATTTTTGCCCTTCTGCAGGGTTTTGTGCTCCAGGTCACTATTGCACTGGAGGTGCAGATACTGCTGCACCTCAGGCCACACTCTCTCAGCAGACCTGTTTTTGTGACCTCATATCTTCGTCCCACCTCCAAAAGTATGATCTTTGCCTTCGGAAGCACAACATAACCTGTTCAGTTCACATTCCAGGTAGGATTCCAGATATGGTACTAAATCATGTATATGTTAACAGATGAGCCTGTTAAAACTGACTGACACTTTTTCAAGGAGATGGTGGCGGAGTCTGGAATGACCTGGATCCCAGACCTCTATTCGATTTATCCGAGTCTGATGGTTATTCAGAATCACGTCTACAAATCACAGAATCATGTACTGGCTTCAAAGGGGACCTGTGTCCTACAGGTACACAATGCACGCTGATATATTTGTTAATAAAATGCTTCTTTAACATTGCATTAAAAGGATTGTTCACCCGAAAATAAAAAGTCATCATTTACTAACTCTAATGTCATTGCAAACTTTTTTTCTGTGGAACACAAAAGGAAATATTTTAAAGAATTTGCTCGTCAATCTTTTCTATGCAATTACAATAAACTGAAACTGGAGCTGTTAAGCTTAAAAAATTATGCAAATGCACCATTAAAAGTATGACTTGTGTGTCATGTTATTTCTAAGGATGAGCAACAGACCAAAATTTATGCCATTATTCACTAAAAACTTCACATCTGGCTTGAAAGTTTATGAAAGAGTAATGTTGTCTGATTCATTAACAAATCATTCAGACCAGTTTTGTGAACCAATTCGTAGAAAAGTTCTGACTCAAAAGAACGATTTGATCACAAATGGACATCGCTATTTTAAAATATATCAGGACCAAATTAATCAATTAATCTTTTCTACAGGGTCTTATTGCCCAGTGGGTTCGTCTCTTCCACAGCCCTGTGATTCAGGCTCTTATTGCAATCAGACCGGCCTGCACACTCCTGTAGGCCTCTGTTTTGCTGGATTCTTCTGCCCCACAGGCTCCTCAAATCCCAGTGATGTGCTTTGTCCTCCTGGACACTACTGTCCCCGAGGCACACCACTACCCCTGCCCTGTCCACAAGGCACAATGAGGAGTAAGTAAACTATTTACTTCTTAGGGCTGCAATGAAAAATAATAATTGATAAATTAAAGGAATTTAATTATTAAATTGTTTGGGTATAGCCTTTAATTGTTTGATGTTGGGCAGGATGTGAAATAAAAGTATAGAAAGTACTGAGTAATATTAAACCGATAGTACACCCAAAAATGAAAATTATCCCATGATTTACTCACCCTTAAGCCATTCTAGGAGTATATGACTATCTTCTGTCAGATGAACAAAATCTGAGATATATTTAAAAATATCCTGAGTCCTCCAAGGTTTATAATGCTTTCCTGTAGCTCAGTGGTTAGAGCATGGCACGAGCAATGCCAAGGTCATGGGTTCGATCCCAGGGATTGCACATACTCAGATACAAATGTATAGTATAATGCAATGTAAGTCGCTTTGGATAAAAGCGTCTGCCAAATGCATAAATAATAATGGTGGTGAATGGGGGCCCAAATTCTGAAATTCAGATTTTTTTATGAATGGATGCATTTTTTTGTCTTAGGATGGCTGGAGGGTGAGTAAATCATGGGATAATTTTCATTTTTGGGTGAACTATCGCTTTAATTAACTACATGTACTTACTATAGAGTTATGGTTAGATTTAGAGTTTGGGGTTGCACTATTTTACAATACGTGCACTTACATTCACTCACAGTGTACTTACAGTATATGGGTTAAGGTTAGGTTTAGTGGTAGGTTCAAGGTTAGTACCTAGTTATTACCCAGTTATTGTAATTACTATAATATGTATGTAGTACAGTATGTATATGGGGAACAGGACTGTAAAATAGTGCTACCTTTTTAGGGTTAGTTACTTGTAATTATGCATAATTTACTGTTATTACTATAGTAAGTACAAGTAGTAACATGTAACTCTTTCTGTATATCCATAATAAAGTTTAAGAAGAATAAGTAGATATTGTTGAAACTCCCGTCTCTGTCTTTATTGCCTATTAACATTTTATCAGCCATTAACCAATTAACAAGCTTTTAAAGCGCTGCGGGTGGATTTTTCTTATCAATCACTTTCTGATGGGATGAGTCACTTTTCTGGTTTGAACTCTTCTGGAAGCTTTAAAGTTTCATTGTTTAATACTCATCAGGCTCTGCTGGAGCATCCGGTGCACAAGATTGCCTCGAATGTCCACCGGGATATTTCTGTGAGCGAAGAGGCCTAACTGAGCCCTCTGGTCTGTGCTCTGAGGGCTATTACTGCCCTGGAGGACAGAACACATCCAGACCACCAGAGTATGTGTGTGGTGCTGGCCACTTCTGTGATACGGTAAGTGGAAAACACTATATGCAAAATTGAATTTATTTATTTGTTCATACAAAATACAGGGACACACATTGTTATTTATATTATTAAAATATAATGTTTTGCTTTTTGCTCAATTTGCTTCATGACTGAAATGTTACATTTAAGTGACCCAAACCCTGTAAAAGTGTGAAAAAAGGCATTTTAACAAAAAATGTTATCCTAATTTTTATTGTTTATGAATTTAAATCTCTTAAAATGACAGTGTGACCTTTACAAAACATACTCATGTTGTTGCCGCTCTAACAGGGCAGCATCATGGAGAGGCCATGTTTCCCAGGTAGCTTTCAGCCCAGTCAAGGCCAGCATAGATGTGAACTGTGCCCTGTCCGCTTTTTCTGCCCTGAGAACGGTACACATAAAATTTCAGTAAATTAACAGATGTAATATATCCATTCTTTATGCCTTTGCTTAGAATGTGTTTCTTGTACTAGGTATGACACACCCATTCCCATGTCAGCCTGGATTTTATTGTCTAATTGGGGCATCTAGTCAACATCCATGTCCTCCAGGGAGTTATGGGAACCGCTCTGGATTGGCTGAATCTTCTGAATGCTCTCAGTGTGACCCTGGGACCTATTGTATAGGGTCAGGTATGACGCATGAACAATGATTATTTTCCCCAGAGAGAACATGCTAATCCTGCTCTGGTCTGATATGTGGAGCTGATATTTGTTTGTTTGTTTGTCCAGGAAATGTTTCACCAACTGGCCCTTGCAGTGCTGGATTCTTGTGTTTTGGAGGAGCCGTCACTCCCTCTCCAAATGATAATGAGACTGGAATACCATGTCCACCTGGATCTTATTGTCCAGCTGGAAGTTTTGCTGGAATACCTTGTCCCAAGGGCACATTTAGGTACCAGTGTGACACAATACAGTACAAAACAACTGAAAAAAATAAATAGAAAATTACATATATATCGAGAAAATATTTTTAAAATAATTTTTATTTAAAATCTTATTCTATTAAATACAATTTTTTTTTTAAATAATAAAAAATGTATTGTTTTACAGTAATCTGCATCAACTATTCAACATAAGTCAGTGCCAAAACTGTACACCAGGGTTTTATTGCTCAGAACCAAGACTGACTGCAGTTAGTGGACCCTGCTTGTCAGGTTAGATTACAAATATCTACAGCAGACAGTTTTTAGTCCTTCACAGAACTTCTTATTAATATGACATGTTGTATTCTCACAGGGTTTTACTGCAGTGAGGGATCTCCGACAGCAGCTCCTCTGTCATCCGTTTATGGCGATATTTGCCCTCCAGGTCACTATTGTGAGATTGGTAGCGCTGTGCCAACTCCCTGTCCAATGGGCAGCCAGCGCTCTGATAGTGGGGGAAAGGGCACAGATGATTGCATGCCTTGCCCTGGAGGTATTTTGAAGATATACTGTCTGCTCTGTGACCTCAATTGTAATGCTCCATTGACTTTGTAGGGCTCAATTTTAGTGTAGTTACTACCCTTTTTAGAAAAGGTCAAATACAAAAGTGATTGTTCTCATTGTTTTTTTAAATGATATATATATATGTTGTTGACCACAGGTCAGTTTCAGGATCAGAGAGGGCAGAGCCAGTGTAAACCCTGTCCTACTGGTTTCCACTGCATCAACCTCACAAGCGGCTCTATGGGGGTCAGCACTCCTTTGGTCTGTCCTGAAGGCTTTTACTGCCCCAATGAGACTCAGCCTGGAAACCCAGTTCCATGTCCCAAAGGCACATACAGTGATTCTCTAGGCCTCATTTCAGCAGGTGATTTATTCTTTACTGTAACTGAGGAACATGATTAAATGCATTTTTCCACTTTTATCATGCTTGTTTTATATATTTTCTGTTTAATTGCAGAGCAGTGCCTGGTGTGCCCTATGGGCTATTTCTGCGGTTCAGATGGTCTCTCCGAGCCCTCGGGGCCCTGTGCCCCTGGATTCCTCTGTTTTGCGCAAGCAACAGTTCCCAACCCCACTGATAACAGCACTGGTACTATGTGTCCACCTGGGGCATACTGCCTTCTGGGAATAAGAGCAGGTTTTTATTAATATTTTGAATTAGTTTTTATTTTTATTTTTTCAGTTTTCATTTTAGTTTAAGTTTTAGTCATTTTGTTATGTGCTTTTGTAATTTAAAAAAAAAAATTTTTTTGTTGTTTATAAATATTTTTATTTAACTTTTCTATATTTAATTTTCAGTTTTAGTAATTTTAGTGTATTTTATTTCAGTTGGTTCCCAAAGCAACATTTAATTTTTAAGTTTTCAACGTAATATTTATATTTTATTTTATTGTTTTAGCTTCATTTAAATTAACAAAAACAATTTTTAACGGTTTTAGTTAACAATATTAACACTGCTGTGGAGGAGCTGTTCAGTTCTTTTACTAAGGCTTTTCAATCTTTACAGACCCAGAGTTCCTTAAAAAGACTGTCAGCAAATCCGAGGAACCATAAAAAGCTAGATTTCTAGCTAATATTTTATAATAACTTTAAAAACTTTAACTTTATTACATTATATAATCAGATCATTAGTTCATAAATCATCATGGAAATATAATTGGTCTCAAAGACAAAAATGAACTGCATGCCCTTTTTCTCACATTTTTAATCATCACATAACGGGTGTGTGGATATTTTTAATTTTTTTTTTCTTTGCACCCTGATCTGGTTGAACGCATTCTATTATTTAATTCAAACATTTTTAAATTAAATTATTTGCTTCTTTTATCCTTTGTGGAATAGGGTGATTTCACAGAACCCTGACTGAAAACCATAACAAAACCGTTAAAGCACTTTTAATTATGGCAGAATTTGAAGATGTATGATGCAACCATGACTCATACTGTATGTTATTATTGTCTAATTGTATTGTACCGTGTAGGTGAATGTTCTGCAGGCTACTTCTGCAACTGGGGCTCCAGCAGTCCGGAGCAGAGTCTCTGTCCTGCCGGTTTCTATTGCCCCGCAGGCACACAAAAGCCCCTGGCCTGCACTGCAGGCACTTTCAGCTTCGTCATGGGTAACAGCCACAGGGAAAACTGTGAGCCGTGTCCATTAGGCTACTACTGTCAGGGTGCGTTATTATTTCTATCTACAAGATAATTTGTTTAAAACCGTCTCTGTGCTCTTATAAAGCTATTACAATAGATCCTGTTGCATTACAATGCAGGGGAAGCAGTATCAGAGCCTCTTCCATGTCCACTGGGACATTTCTGCCCCATGGGCACATCACAGGGCACTCAGTTCCCCTGCCCACCAGGAACAGTGCAGCCACAGTCTGGGACAGCCAGTATGGAGGATTGTCTACCGTGTCCTGCAGGTCAGACTGAAAATATGTGAAAATGACAAGACTTAAAAGACTTTCAAAATATTAAAAATTCTTAACTACGTCAGTCTTTTGAACGGTAGTGTACAATATGTGGGAAAAAGGATCTAATCCATGTAATCTGTCTATTTCTAGGCATGTTTTGTGCTCGCCATGGTCTTTCAGAGCCTACAGGGCGCTGCCAGGATGGATATCACTGCCCTTTGGGTGCCATGAGCCCTAATGGCACTGGAGACATGGTATATATCATCAGTTCTGTCTCTTAATAGAGACACTGTATGTTCACAAAGGGTTAAACTCATTTACAATGTGTGATTTGCAGATTGAATCTACAGGCAACAACATGTGCCCGCCTGGCCATTATTGCCCAACTGGTATCAGCTCTCCTCTCCCCTGCCCCGCCGGAACATTCTCCAGCTCCCCAGGGTTGAGTGGGGCAGAGCAGTGCCAGCCGTGTCCTCCTGGGTACTTCTGTGAGCAGACTGCTATGATCCATCCATCAGAAGCAACTCTCTGTGATGCTGGGTAATTATATCTTTGCATTTCTGGAGCTAATCACAGTCATCTGACAACTGTACACCCACACCCACTTGAGCTGAGCCAACCGGGTGCACTCATGCATTGCTAATGGATCTTAGTGGCATGACTTCAGATGTTAAAGATTTATTGTCCATTACTGAGATGTGCTGTAACTATTATCGATATTTTCTGTTACCGAAATGTTACGTAAAGTGCAAATGAGTCAGAAAATGGCGTCGAAATGATAATTTATTAAAATGACTGTGTGGATCCAGTTTCTATCCAGTTGTGGTCGGTAATGAAAGCAGATACAGTGGAGTGGCAGTGAAGTGCTTTTGCGATTGGCTCGTTTCTATCAGTAGAGGAGGATTATACATTGGGCATCCAAATCCTGGCATATGGTTATAAAATAATGATTTTCTTTTGAAATGTAGCCTTATTTGTTCCTTCACAGATATGTGTGTATGAACGGCAGTCGTAGTGCTCGACCAGTAGATGGACTACAGGGTTATATTTGCCCGAGCGGACACAGTTGCCCCATTGGAGCTCCATTGGAAGTGCCATGTGAGCCTGGCACATACAGCAGTGCTCCTGGTGCAGCCCACTGTCTCTCATGCCCAGCTGGCACTATGTGTCCTTCCCCTGGCACACAGGAGCCTTCCCCATGTCCCATGGGTGAGTCCAGCGCAGTGCTGAAATTATTATGGTGGATCATGAGTAATTAATTATGTTTTTCCATTCTGCTACAAATCAAAATCAGATGCTGCTGTTCAAAAGTTTGTATCTGCTGCTGTAAAAAAGTATCTTATGTACAACAAGGATGCATTTATTTTAACAAAAAATTATATATAATAAATTATTTATAAATTGTAATAAAAAAAAATATA
>RJVU01011283.1:674813-689667 GCA_003731715.1 Anabarilius grahami | reverse complement strand
CAAATTTTGCATGTCATTCGGAAATCAAGGTGCCAGAGTCTGGAGGAAGACTGGGGAGAAGGAAATGCCAAAATGCCTGAAGTCCAGTGTCAAGTACCCATAGTCAGTGATGGTCTGGGGTGCCATGTCAGCTGCTGGTGTTGGTCCACTGTGTTTTATCAAGGGCAGGGTCAATGCAGCTAGCTATCAGGAGATTTTGGAGCACTTCATGCTTCCATCTGCTGAAAAGCTTTATGGAGATGAAGATTTCGTTTTTCAGCACGACCTGGCACCTGCTCACAGTGCCAAAACCACTGGTAAATGGTTTACTGACCATGGTATTACTGTGCTCAATTGGCCTGCCAACTCTCCTGACCTGAACCCCATAGAGAATCTGTGGGATATTGTGAAGAGAAAGTTGAGAGACACAAGACCCAACACTCTGGATGTGCTTAAGGCCGCTATCGAAGCATCCTGGGCCTCCATAACACCTCAGCAGTGCCACAGGCTGATTGCCTCCATGCCACGCCGCATTGAAGCAGTCATTTCTGCAAAAGGATTCCCGACCAAGTATTGAGTGCATAACTGAACATAATTATTTGAAGGTTGACTTTTTTTGTATTAAAAACACTTTTCTTTTATTGGTCGGATGAAATATGCTAATTTTTTGAGATAGGAATTTTGGGTTTTCATGAGCTGTATGCCAAAATCATCAGTATTAAAACAATAAAAGACCTGAAATATTTCAGTTGGTGTGCAATGAATCTAAAATATATGAAAGTTTAATTTTTATCATTACATTATGGAAAATAATGAACTTTTATCACAATATGCTAATTTTTTTAGAAGGACCTGTAGGCCCTTAATGTGAGCATTAAATAATGGCAAATGTAATGTCAAAATGTGAGAAATAAGCTTGTACAGTTAAATATCAAATATTGACCAATATACATTACAAAGTATGGGGTCAGTAAGATTTCTTCCCCACGAAAGTCTCTTGCCTTTATTTTATGAAAAATGCAGTAAAAAAAGTTATATTATAAATAATTATTATTATATTTTATAATGTAATTTATTCCTGTTATGGCAAAGCTGAATTTTCAGCATCATTACTCCAGTCTTCAGTGTCACATGATCCTTCAGAAATCATTCTAATATACTGATTTACTGCTCTTTTTTAATTTTTTTATTATTATCAGTGTTGAAAACAGTTGCTTAATGTACTGCTTAATGTTTTATATCTGTGATACATTAGCAGATCTCAAAATGAATATGCATTTTTCATATTGTACATTATGATGTGATGCCTAAATTCACTTTCAGCATTTAAAGCGATCGATAGAATACTGAGCACATGGTGCAGTTTTGAGTGTGCTTGTGTTGTGTTGTAGTTTGGATGGCTCTGAGGCTCTAGGTCTGAGAGGGGTGGGAGAGGGAGCAGAATCAGAGGAACCTGCTCTTTGCAAAGGAGGTAACAGACAATCATCTGAAATATCTGACAGCTGATATATATACAAACACTCTTCTGGTGAATTCTGTCAAATCACATACTGAACCAACATGTGAAGGTTTCAGAACTACACTAATGGAGCTGGAGGAGTTTAATGTGAAAACACTTTATGACAAGTTAGAGGATCAAAATTTACATCTGGCATCCCAGCTGGCAAAGCATCGCAAAGACACACAGGAGTTTTACCGAAACATGTGCCAGCAAATTGATGCTTTGAGGGTAAGACAGAAACAGGAAGTCAACTGAAGAAAATAAATCCTTTAAAATCGAAATAAAAAGAACACAATCAGTCTCTATAACTAATCAGCTTTTGCATCTTGTATTTAGGACACACTAGAAAATATGGAACCCTCAAAACTGAACCAATTGAAAAAAATACTAGACAATGAAGCTCTGATGAAAAGAGAAACTGCTCATGGTGAGACAGCAGTTTACTTTAACACTTTACATGTGTATCTGCATTCTTAACAGTCACAGGTCAGTGAAAGTATTTGTGTTTGCACCAGAGCCGTGGATGGGGCTGATGGAGGCCGTGCTGAGATCTTTGGAGGGAGTGATGTGCAGAATGAAGGGGGAGGTCTGGCAGCAACAGGACAGCACAGCTATAAACAGCCACAGAGACATCCGAGAGAGTGAACTTCCCACCGGATACATTCAGGTTACTTATTTAAACCCATTAAAACAACACCAAGCCAATTTATAAGCTATGAATGTAAATAAATTGTAATATTTTAGTGGTATTAAAGGGATAGTTCACCCAAAAATGCAAAAAATTCTGTCATTAATTACTCACCCTCATGACTGTAAGACTTTCGTTCATCTTCAAAACACAAATAAAGATCTTTTTGATGAAATCTGAGAGCTTTCTGTCCCTCCATAGACTGCTACGCAACTGACACTTTGACGCTTCAAAAAGTTAATAAAGAGATCGTAAAACTAATCCATATGAATTGAGTGGTTTAGTCCAAATTCAGTCTAACATTCATCAACTCACAAATCAGTTGCAGGTTCAGTTAAACTTCTATTTATGCTGGCTGATCATTGTTTATGTGTGAATAAAAGCCTACATTTAATCTGTTTAACATATAAAGTGATCGTGTCTCTACTGTCTTCAGAAAATTTGGACTAAACCGCTAGTTTCATATGGATTAGTTTTACGATCTCTTTATGAACTTTTTGAAAAGTTGCAAAGCTGTCTATGGAGAAACAGAAAGCTCTCAGATTTCATCAAAAAGATCTTCATTTGATTTTCTAAGATGAACGAAGGTCTTACGGGTTTGGAACGACATGAGAGTGAGTAATTAATGACAGACTTTTCATTTTTGGGTGAACTAACCCTTTAAAGGTATAGATAAACTAAAAATGAAAATTCTGTCTTTATTTGCTCACCCTTGAGACAAATGTTGTTCTTTAAATATGATGCTCACAAAAATAATGCTATTGTCAATTTATGATCAGATCGTATCTTGCTAAAAATAAAACTGAAATTACAATATTACTAAAACAAATTAAAATGAAAACTGAAAATATAAAAACAAAAGCTAATCCAAAATAGTACTAAATACTATAATAATATATAAATATTAATGAAATAACATTGCGTTTGGGTTGTCTTTTAAAAAAATAATCAGTTCATTTAGTTCACCAGTTTGAATGATTCATTCACAAATCATACACTGAATCTGATTCGGACGCGAGCGTACAGCTTTTGTGTCCCACAGAGGAAAAAAAAAAAAAACTCAAACAGGTTTGGAACGACACAAATAAGTAAATAGTGACAGAATATTCATTTTTGGGTGAACTATCCTAATAAGTATTTCTTTATCATTTTACAGTTTTCCCCTGCAGATATGTCAGAGTTTAAAGTGGGTGCTGATACAGAGGCAGCTTCCTCAGATCCAGGTTTGACCTTGTTAAAAACCAGTTTGCAACCTTTCACTTCTGCTGTGCTAAAAGTACATGCTCTCATCTGTCAGGTCAGCAGCAGAGCACCATCCCCTGTGTGAGTGAAGAGGAACTGGCCAAGTTTGTGTCTCTGACGCCTCTCTCCAAAACACTGCTGGAGATAAAAGAATCTCTCCAGACTCTTGCCCAAACGCCCAGGACAGAGGACGGTCAGTACACATTTGTGCTTTTGGACTCAGTATTTAATCCTGGTCAGTGGGCTAAAATAGAAATGCACTTTGAATGTCAATGAGCTAATTACAGTAATTGTACTGATATATAACAAAATTATTTAAAAAATACAAATATAAAGTATATTCTATTTTATATGAATATACATAAAATAAAATATTATATTATATAATAATANCGTTCCCTGCCATAGCTCTGAGTCACCGCTGAGCGGCCAGATACCTATCTCGGCTCCTCAGCAAAAATATGAATGAAGGTGAGTATGCCGGCCCTATTTATACCCGGATGCCGGGGGAGGGGCTCGGCATGTAAATCTCACAGGCCAATTCCCATTGGCTTGTTTTGTACCCTTGGAGGTGATTGGGCTCCCAAGCGAGACCCCATTACGTCAGTAATCGTCGTAACGTCTTCGTTCCCTCCTTCTGGGAACGGGGGTTACACTAGTAACCTAGACGTTTTGTGTGCTATTTAAGGTCTCCTAAACGTTTCAGAGTTTTGTAATGATCAACATTTGCTTCCTTCTCCTTCAGTAATTATCAGCCCAGCGGAGAGTGAACCATCGCACCTGATCCCTGTTTCCCTTGACAACCTTTCCCCCCAGAATTTCGCAGTCTTCCTGTTTGGCTGCCATGTTGTGCGTCTATTGAGCAGAGCTTGTGACTTCCCCCCTGTCATGCTGCTGTGTGCCAGGACAGTGCCAGTCTCGAACTGTGATAACCTGATGGCCTACTGCCATAAAGACTTCTATTATGACACAGCCAATCAAATTCTGTACATCGTAGAGAATAAGCTTCAAAATGCTGGCCAGTTCATCTCCATTCTCTTGCACTCTATGGCCTACATAACCTCAGGTAAGAGAGATTGCCCTATCCTTCCATAAAGAGTTGTTTACTCTAGTCAAAGAATCTCTAAAGCTTTTTTCACCTTTATTTAACAAGACAATTCTTGTTTACAATGACAGTCTGGCAGGAGGAAACCAAAAACATACTGGACATAAACACTACCGTTCAAAAGTTTACCATGTCTGCATTTATTTGATCGAAAATACAGTAATATTGTGAGATATTATTACATCAAACTGTTTTTCTATAGTAATATATTTTATATATTCCTCTATTCCTATGATGGCAAAACTGCATTTATTTGAAATAGATTTTTTTTCTTTACTGTCACTTTTGATCAATTTAATGCATTCTTGGTGAATAAAAGTATTACTGACCTCAAACTTTTGAACAGTAGTGAAAAAATCATTAAGATACTAAGACAACAAATAAGGCCCTTAAAATATTCGGTAACACTTTACAATAAGGTTCATTAGTTAAAACATTAGTTCATGTATTTCCTAACATGAAATAACCATAAGCAATTCATTTGTTACTGTATTTACTAATCTTCTTTAATGTTAGTTAACGAAAATACAGTTGTTCATTGTTTGTTCATGTTAGTTCACAGTGCATTAACTAATTTTAGCAAGATTTTAATAATGTATTAGTAACTGTTGAAATTAACATTAACAAAGATTCATAAATGCTAAATAAGTGCAGTTCATTATTAGTTAATGTTAACTAATGTTGTTAACTAATGAACCTTATTGTAAAGTAAGTATATATAAATAATATAAAATAATTTAAAGAAAATCAAAAATGCTTATTAATTTTTATAAAAGCTCAGATAGAGATATAAGTGTCACATTTCAGTAACATCTGCAATGTATTCCAAACAAAAAAGCGTCAAAATTAAAAGTTAAAATCTTTTGCCATTTAAATTTTTACAGATTCAAAACCTCTCTACTTCATAAAAGCCTTCCACTTGGCCATATCGACATTAAGCATGCAGTTGTTTCATCACTCTTTCACTGAAGACCAGAGGCAAGGAAAGGTAAGGCACCTGTTTGAAATATACAGTGCACAGCATAAATGAATACACTCCCTCTGAAACTTACATTTCTCACTGAATCATTCTTAGATTTAATGCTGACAACAATGGAACCTCTTGGGAAAGAACTGTCAGAAGACTTGTCTCAGCACAAAAGAGGACAGTGGTACAAGAGGATTACCAAATCATTGTATTAAGTGTGAAAATATAGCAAAAGTAACGCAGAAATTCAAAAACAATGGAATTGTGACAAGGCCCCTGAAATAATCAGGCCTTCATTTTAAGCTTTCATTTAGTGATGAGTGATTTTTTGCTAGACAAAGAGAAGGAGAAATACCAAGCAAGTGTCTCAGTGCCAGCAAAAGCTATGAAAAGAGTGACTGTTTATCTCACAGAGTAAGATGCACCCTACAGAAATTACATGCATGGTTGTTGTTCTCACTGGAACAACCTACTGTAGCCAAAGCACATATTCACAAAATATAGACTTCTGGGAATCAATACTCTGGTCTCATGAGACCAAATCAATCATTTTGGATCTAACAGCATCCAAAATGGTATGGTGTTGCTAGAGGAGGAGTATAGTGAGAAGTGCCTGGTTCCCACAGTAAAGTTCAATGGTAGTAAAGCTCTTATATAGGGATGTATGAGTGCTGAAGATGTGAGGGAGTTGTGCTTTATCAATGCCGTCATGAATTCACACACCACTGTGTGATGTAATACACAAACTTGAAACCGAAGATGGATCATGGACATGTATTTCACCCAATCTTGGCACTCTTGAGCACCTGTGGGGGATTCTGTCGAGAGGAGTTGAGCAACACTCCCCATTAAAGATCAGGGCATTTAAGGAGCTCATCATCCAGGAGTTAAACAGGACAGATGTGACAATTTTCCATGAACTTGTACACTCCAAGTGCCAAGAGGGGTCAGAGCAGTATACTTAAAATTATGGAGGACATACTAAGTACTAGAATTATTATACATTTGTTGGATTAAATCTAGGGTGTACTCATTTCTGCAGTCCTTCGTTTAAACAAGATTGGCTAATTTACATATTTTACGGATATTAATGACATACATTTCTCTGTTTTTATTAAGTATATGTTTAATGCATTTCAATTTTGCCATCTTTCCATGAATTGTATTAATGGTCATTAAGAAAATACATCTTTTGTATTTGTTCAGAGGGGGTGTACTTATTTATGCTTTGCACTGTATATATAAAATCCAGGAAGAGCTATAACAGACTTTTTCACATGTATAACAGACTTTTTCACATGTACATCCATAGATGGATGAAGAAAACAGACCGGAGGCCTTTGGAACATTAGTAGAGAACTTCTTCAGTGTAAAAATACCTATTGAGACCAATTTTGCACAGCACCTGCTGGCAGAAAGGTTAGTATCATATCTAAGGTGCATTTGACTTTAAGAACATATTAAAACATTAAGAACATATTAACTCAGTTCCTCAATTGATTTTAGACTTCAAGTATATAAATACTTCAAGTTGGAACAGCTCCTCCAGGAACTAAAACCAACTCTGAAAGACAGATGTGGAGCTGGTGAGGGATTGATTGAATTAAGAGAGTATTTAATAGAAAACATTTTTAGCCTAGCAAAATAGCTGGGAAATGGGTAAAATGTTTGGGTCTTTTGTGTATATTTTTGCAGGACGAGGGCAAACTGGCCTAAAGACTCAAGTCCCAGTGAGTGAATGTACTTTTGCATCTTATGTTTTATTTATTCTGAAGAGTATACAGCTATGGAGATGTCCTTTTTATCCTCTACCTGTGCTTCAGGTGCTGTGTGTGGAGAGAGAAATAAACAGACTTAATGAAGTTTACCAGCAGCTCTCCTCTGAACTCCACAGGGCAACGCACATACGTAGCCCACCGGAGCAGAAAGACTCCAAGTTTGACAAACCGCTACAGGTAAGAGCCAGTGGAGACCCGAACAACCCCCACAATGTGGGAGGGAGTGCCAAATGCATTTACATTGTAAAATGTATTTCTTCATCTTTCTGTCTGTGTCTCTCACGCTCCCCACGCTTGCAGGAGCAACAGATAATGCTGGAGCTGCAGAAGTGTACGGTGGAACAGAGGCTGAAGGAGATGAGAGACAGACTTTCTAAACAGAGTCCTAACGAAGACAGAGCAGCTCAGAAAGACAGCCAGACACCCAGCAAACGCAAACCAGACAACACAAGACCAGAGAAACAGACACCTGCCACAGGGAAATCCAGCAACAAGAAAAAGCAGAGCAAGCATATGGACAAAGATGAGGAAAAGCGTGTGACTGCGTGAGGAAAAATTTTGAAAATGGTTATTATTATTTAGATTCCAAAACCACAATGAATACAAAACTTTTCACAGTCACAGTCAGTCAGAAGATATTTAATGTTTAATGTACAGGAGGAGCAGGGCAAGATGACATAGAAACAGAAACCAAAATGTCCTCTCACTTGTGACTTGTAGATGTCATGGCTATTTATGACAAAAACTTACATGAGGGAGATATAGGGGTTGGAAAAAAATAACATGAACATCTGGGAAATAGGCAATATTTCTTTATTTGGTGTTTTACCAAAATTTGCCTTTAATACAGATCCAACCTTATTTGAATAGATTAATACAACTTTTGAATAGTTTCCAGTTGAATGTTGTTATCAGAACTTCTTTCAGTTGTTTCAGAGATGTCTGCTTCTCACTCTTCTCTCCAAAACTTCCCACAGTAGTTCGATAATATTCAAGTCAGGTGATTAAACAGACCAGGGCAGATGATAATGTTCATCTTGGTGCTCCAACCATACAGGTTTTATGATCATCACACCATCTTTTTCACATTTTAGCAGTGGTGTTTGAGATTAAATTTTAGCAATTGCAGCTCTTTAATCGATGTTAGATTTGTGAAGTTTTCTGTGGTCAGTTTTTGTGGAAACACGGTCTTCAGGGTGAATATTTAGCTTTGCTGTCACTTTGCTGCAGTTGTTCTGTGTTGTTTGGACACAATCCTTCTTAGTGTTCGGTGGGCATTCACTTTCGGTTTTTGCCCTCTATTCTTCTTCATTGCACAGTCACAAAACACACAATTGGGCTGTTAAGGTTATAGTAAATAAATGGGCTTTGAAGATTTCACACATAGCTTGTAACCACTGATATATAAGCTAGAGAATATAAACAACAAAAAAGATGAATAAAAGATCATCGCAATGTTTGCTTTTTCACTGCAGCCTACACAAATCATATTAACCCCCATAATAATGGGTGTTCACTGTTCACATTATTTTGTCCAACCACTGTAGCTTTATCATTAGCTTGATGCAGTGTTATACTTTATTTTATTTTATGTTTTTAAATTTCCATTAACATATTTATATTTACAATATACCTTTCAAAATTTTGGGGTCGATAATATTTTATTATAAAATGTTTTTGAAGGAAGTCTGCTCACCAAGGCTGCAATTATTTGATCAGTCATTCAGTAAAAACAGTAATACTGGGAAATATTAAAATTGAAATATATTTTAAAATGTATTCCTGTGATGACAAAGCTGAATTTTCAGCATACATTTTTCAGTGTCACATGATCCTTCAGAAATCATTCTAATATGCTGATTTGCTGCTCAAGAAACATTTTTCATGTTGAAAACAGTTGTGCTGCTTAATATTTTTGTGGAATCCATTATACAGTTTTTAGGATTCTGTAATTAATAGAAAAAACTGTATTTATTTAAAATATAAATCATTTGTAACAATGTAAATGTCTTTACTATCACTTTTGATCAATTTAATGCATCCTTGCTGAATAAAAGTATTAATTTCTTTTACTGACTTTACGTTAGTGTAGGTGTTTTTATTTATTATTTATTTCATTTTTGAACATGATTGTTAGCCATAAAGTTAGAAAAAATCTTGTTTCAGTACATTTACACAAGTTTCTAATTTCTTATTAGTCGGTCTGAAAAACATGGAAATTATTATTAATTAAACACCTTATGCTCTTCTGAGCAGTAATATATGTGACATGTTTTATCTCTGCCTCGTTCTCTGTTTTCCAGTCAGTAATCGAACAATTCATGCGTGCTCATGCTCTGAGCCGGGCTAAACTCTATTCCTCTAGAGGGAACAGACCGTGAACAGATTGGGAGGGGTGAGCAGTGGCTATCATCACCCGCTATCAGTGTTACAACTCTCTGTCCTTGAGCTGATACGCTCAAGAAACTTCCATTGGCTGTTTGCCGTCAGCCTTTATCACTTAGATTAAACAAACAGCGTGTCCACGCGGCATCCAGGGCAGACTTTCCACTTACCATACCTGTCAGCCTCAGTGTACTGCTGCAGAAGTAGATACAGTGATTGCGAGGCCCTCATACATCTTATTATTCTCACATTCAAACTTTATTTTGTGGATGTTTAAATTTATTCCTAGATGTGCCATTCATTTTTAGTTCAACTTTAAACTTTTGAGAAACTTAGCATTTAAAATGTTTGAAATCCTCTATTGACACTGATACAATGTTTTTATATCAGAATATAAAATATATAATATCAGTATATATCATTTTTGCAGTATAATAATAATAGTAGTATTTATTTATTTTTAATATTAATTGTAGTGGTAGCAACAACAACGATTATCACCTCAACTATTAGCAACAATAATAGTAATTGTCAGTGTTTTTGTGTTTGCTGTTGTTATTTGTGCATATCAATCTGTTTGGGTTAACCTTAATAACTATAACAAAAACTTTAACACTATTCTTTTGCTGCTTGGCAAGCACTGTATTTTCTCCGGTAAATGCAAATGTAGTTGCTTTTGCTCTTGTTCTGAGTGTTTGTTTATATTATTAATAAACAGGTTGTCATGCTGTATTTCTGGAGGAGGTAGCTGTGATCATGCCTATTTCTGTCCTGGCTCTCTTCATTACAAACGAACAGCTGCAATACCTGAGTGGACTCCACTTGAATAATGAACTCATGGTCAGATCTCGAGTCTACTGTGCGGTGTGGCTTTTTATGGGAATCGCTGTTTTATTTGCAGAAATACTGTCCTTTGTTATTGGGCTGAAGATCCATTGATATGTCCATTAAGTGACCATCCTGCCGTAAGTGTTGTCATTTATTATTCATATTGTGGCATATGAATTTTTAAAAAGTTAATTATGTCCATTTGATCCTCTAGAAAGATCTATTGGTAATGCCACTTAGTAAACTGTCTACATTAAAACTGATAGAGAAATACAAACAAATGAACTATATGATATAGGTTAGGTATCTTATTTCTTAGAATAACCTTTGGGTAACATTTCTAATGTAATACTTTAGACTGATTTAAAAAAAGAGATTGTTTGGGGCTGCCATACATAACTTTTTTCATAGAGTGCCAGCAGTTGGGTTCCGAAAGTAAAAACTCCATTCATTTTCTCCATAGGGAAATTTATTTTGAACAATAACTTATAAAGATTAAATGTTAATCCATGGTATTTGCTTCTACTGAAGCCGTCAGCCTGCATTATTTCAGTTTATTTTTAAAACAATCATGTTTTAAGGGTTAGTTCACCCAAAAATGAAATTTCTGTCATTAAGTACTCACCCTCATGTCGTCCCAAACCCGTAAGACCTTCATTTGTCTTCGGAACACAAAGTAAGATATTCTTGATGAAATCCGAGGGTATCTGATCCATACATAGGCAGCAACAACACTGCACCTTTTGAGGTTTAGAAAGGTACTAAAAGACATCATTAAAACCGTCGATGTGACTACAGTGGTTCAAGCTTAATGTTATGAAGCGATGAGAAAACAAACAAAAATAAGGACTTTATTCCACAAATTCATCTGTCCCCCTGTCATACTGCTACACTATTTTCATTGCAGAGCTTCAGTGTTTACGTCCGAATGGCAGCTCAGTATTGGCCAGCTCTGGTCACGTGAGTAGCACGACGCATGCGTGAGCCTGCGTTCAGACAAGCTCCCTTTATGAAAAAGAAGTTTATTCAAGTGTACTATTAGTGTACTTCTTTTAAACTATAAAATAAGAAAGTATACTTTCAGTCTACTTTTTATATACTTCTCAGAAATATACTTTATGTACTTCTGAGAAATATACTTAAAATTGCACTTAAGTATACTTGACTTATACTGACAGAAAAGTCTAAGTATATTTGGCCAATACTTGGACTCGATTTAGCGATTGAAGATTACTCACGCAAATGTAAATCAAAACTGCCTAACATTACTGAATGAAATGTCGACCCAGGACGAGCTATAGGACTGTGAAGCTTTGAGGGTGTTGATGGACTCGATCTGCTCCATCTGAATCCCATGCGTAGTCTTTGACAATAATGCAATTTTCTCTGCTTTTTGTTTAAAATTTTTCCTTTTTTTATCACATTTAAGTGTTGATAAAAAAGGATTCATGAAGCTAGAATAAAATGTTTTTAAAATGGAAAGAGTTAAAGTGCAGTTAAAGGTATTTCAAGTATAAAAATAATCCCTTAACAGGAACATAGTAGTATACTTAAAGTGCAAAAATAATTTAGAAATAGTAAACTATAAGTGTGATTGTGGCGACCAGGGCGGGCGAGAGCCGTGAGAGAACGGCGCGAGGGAGCATAAAAGGAGGAGCGACGACAGTGAAGGACGAGAGAGGACCAGGCCTGGATATTATTTTATGTTTTATTATGTTTGTGTGGCCGGCAGACGTCCGCGAGGGTCTGTCGGCATTACTTCCGTTTTGTATTTGTTTATTTTGAAATTAAAATTTATGTTGAACGTTCGCCGGTTCCCGCCTCCTTCTTCCCGTATATACGAACTGTTACAGTGATGTTATGTTAACTTAAAGAAAACTTACAAGTATGTTTGCACTAAACTAGTAGTTTACTGAGAGTATATTTCAAAGTGTAATTTCATATACTAAAAATGTACTAATAGTATTAAAATAGTAAACTACTGGTATACTAATAAGTTCACTTGTAGTAAAGATGCAGTACAAATGAGAAATGTAGCTGTGAACTAGTTCTGTACTTGAAGTTTACTACTGTTACACTTATAGTACACATAAACGTTTACTTCAGTTGGGCCAATTTAGTCCCTAGCGGTATTGAAATAGTACACTTACAAGTTTACTACTAGTACATTAATACTAGTATACTTACTACATAAAGTATACCTAAAAAATATACTTGAACATTACGTAAGTATACTTGATATAATGAACTTGAAGTATAATACTTTTTCATAAGGGTCTACGACGAAAATAGCGTAGCAGTATGACAGGGGACAGATGAATTTGTTGAATAAAGTTGTTATTTTTGTTTTGTTTTTGCACACAAAAAGTATTCTCGCCGCTTCATAATATTAAGGTTGAACCACTGTAGACATGTGAACTGTTTTAACTTTCTTTAGTACCTTTCTGGACCTCAAAAGGTGCAATGTTGTTGCTGCCTATGTGTGGATCATTTTCTGTACAGAAAATTACGGGGAAAAAAAAACACATGCCAAAATAGCTCTTTAGCTCCACCCACTTCCATGAAGCACTGTGAATCGAGCCAATCTCTCTACGCTCTCAAAATACTTAAATGTTTGTATATTTATATGCATATTTTGCAATAAACTTAAAATAGATTATTTATATACATAATCAACATTTCTAAATGAGTAGTTTTATATTTCTCCATCGTTTTTTAAATTGATTATGCTGTTCGCAGTGCTTCATGGGATTGTAGTTCTTTCGCTCACTAAAGCTGTTAGTTTCACAGTCTTGTACCTTTGACTTTTTGTCTGATTTTCAAAACTGTTTTGCTTCAAATAAAAAATTGTAGTGTTGTGATTTACATGTACCTCATAGCTGATTGGCTTGGTTCATGGCTTATAACTCTTTAATGAAGACTTTTTTTTAAATCCCTATGGGAAAAATGTATGGAAAAAATACTTCCGGAACCAGCGCCGCTGAAAAAGTTTCAGTCTGTTGCACTCTATAGACCTCCCAATAGTGTTAATATAAATTAATGTAAGTAAACCTGAAATCTCTCCAAGTCTCTTGAAGTCTGTTTTATTTTAAATGGCTGGCACCAGTAAATAATATGCCAGAGATCCTTCGGAGCAGAGGGACTTCATTTGAACGGTTTTGTAATGTAGCACATAACATCAGACTTGGTATAGTGCTAGAAAGTCATTTCTCTTCTTGAGTCCAATGATGTGTGAGATTTGCTTGTGTAATCTTGCTCCTGATTGTTATTCAGTGATAAAGAATGTGAGCTCTCCATAAAGTCTCTGGAGACCTGGTGATTTGTTTTGTGTGCATCATTATATAAATTGCTCTGTACTTTCTTTGGCAACAGGCCATTAAATAGGAAACACTGCCACACACATAACAGAGCATAAAGATGTCTAGCAGTTCAACTAAAATGTGTCTACTTCAAATAGAAACCAAAAAAAGTATCTGTTCTGTCCAGTTTTGATTTTTCAGCACATTCCAGATAAAAAATAGAGTTGCTGCTGGTTGTTACTAATATTTGTGGGGTTCCATATTTGTGTTAAAATCTGATGCAGCACTGGTCAAGAATGGATTGATGAGGTGAGATTGATGGGAGGAGGTCAGAAGAGATATTTTTTAGATTTGTATTGAGAGGTGGTTCAGCAGTAGGTGGTAAAAAGCTGGAGTGTTTCCTCATGAGAAATGGAGTAGGATGTAAATGTAGGATGTGGCAAGTGTTCCCTGTTGCCAGTTTTTGATAGCATTTAAACCTGAAAGCATAAACTAAGTAATGATGTAATAGAACACGTCTCTCTTTGCAATAGTAAGAGGCTTGGGATAGCACAGTTAGGATGAAACGTCATCTTTGTTACTTGTAGGAACTTGCAGGAACATTAAAAAGCTGATAAAAGTAAACACTTCAGCAGCATACAAAGAGACTGCTGTGCCCTTTCAATTTATGCAGACTGACAGAATGGCCTCTCTGTTTCTTGGCCTACTCAGTATGCAGAGCGTTTCTGAGAATCATGCAGGTCATGATGCTCTGTCCTGGGATTGATCTAGTCCCATTATGAGGTTCAAAAAACAGGTTTTGACCTTCAAGGCAACCTTTGTATGAACTCAATTTGACCATTAGTGAAAACGTCTACTTTGCATTATTTTTATTATTATTATTTAAATGTAATATAATTTATTCATTACAAATGATACTATCATAACAGTTCGAGTTTAATTACAAATTAACCTTAAACTTTTAATCACAAATTAGCTTATTTGATTAGTGACTTAGAATTTGTTTTTATATTTTATTACGTTTTACATTTTTAAAAATCTTAAAACTTTATTTCAAGTTTTATTTTTTTTATCTAGATATT
>RJVU01011283.1:645756-668431 GCA_003731715.1 Anabarilius grahami | reverse complement strand
GACAGACAGACAGACAGACAGATAGATAGATAGATAGATAGATAGATAGATAGATAGATAGATAGATAGATAGATAGATAGATAGATAGATAGATAGATAGACAGACACTGACAGACAGACATATAGATAGATAGATAGATAGATAGATAGATCAGACAGACAGACAGCAAACAGAGATAGATAGATAGATAGATAGATAGATAGATAGATAGATAGATAGATAGATAGATAGATAGATAGATAGATAGATAGATAGTTGGACTGAAGGATAGACAGACAGACAGACGGATAGATAGATAGATAGATAGATAGATAGATAGATAGATAGATAGATAGATAGATAGATAGATAGATAGATAGATAGATAGATAGATAGATAGTTGGACTGATGGATAGACAGATAGATAGATTTACAGAGTTTGTATGTGTGTATGTAGTAACAATCTGTGCTTTCCTCAGTGCAGGAGGTCAGGCTGGTGTGTGTGGATGTGGATTCAGACAAAGAGGCCATTGTAGGTCGTGTTATGAAGTTAACCTGCATCTACTGCATGAAACGAGAGGAGATCTCTGCCGAGACGAAAGTGGAGTGGTCCTACACCGGTCCAGATAATAAAACAGTGCCTGTGAGGTCACCTCTTAGCTTTTTTTGTGCATGTTGTATTTAATAAATGAATATATCTGACACATAATCATCTCTCCATTACAGATCTATCTGTATGAAAATAAGCCGCAAGAGCCAAAGGATGTAGAACTGCAGTGGAAGGGCCGTCTGATGTGGAACGGCAGCAAGGACCTGCAGGACCTCTCCATTAGTATCCAAAACGTCACTGTAAATGACACTGGCAAATACATATGTAAGGTGTACCGCTTCTTTAAGTTCGATGCATTCGAGCATTCCGCCATCAAGGCAGTCGAAATCGAACTAAAGGTGAAAACGAAAGGTAATTGAGCACACACAACCCCAGACATTTCTCATGCTGGAATTACAGTACCTTGTCTAGCCATAATCGATCTGATTACCTCACCTCTGCAGTGTTTTGGATGGTCACACTATAGGCCATTTTCAAAAATGCTGTAACTCGAAAATCAGATACCGCTGACCTCAGTACAGTGTCGTTCCTTCAATACGATGTCCTGACATGTTGTTTGTGTTGTTCTAGTAATGGTGTGCTCTGTTCTGTTTTCGTTGTTATTTAAGCTTACTTATTGGAAGGCAGGAAGTTGTTTTCAGGGCTTTATCTAAGCAACCACTTACCTCTCTATCTGTTGTAAGGGGTAATGTAAAGATTCTGGTTTGTATGCTATTCTCTGGATGCCTGACATTGCTGAATGCAGAGTACTTCCTCTCACTTCAATCGAATATACTTTACCTAATGTATATTTGTCTATATTTAATCATGCAACCGCAATGCATCATCTCTATCTGTGAGTGTCTCGGTTCGCAGATAGAAATATACAACGTTGTATTTAAGTGATGGGTTTAGAGGATATTTTAAATTGCAACCAGCTTTCCAGAACCACAAACTTACAGTACAACTCTGCTTTTACATTCCATGCCATTTTAGATCTATTCACTGCAATGCATGAGACATACATAAAAAAACTTTTTAGAATGTGATCACATCCTTTTTGACAATTGTACAAAATTATTATTTTTTCTCTAAAATGTCACATGCGCTGCACTACCGTCTATGTATACACAGTGGTTCTCACCTTTTAAAACCCATTTTCAAATGCAAAACAGTTTGTGGTGGATACATTTTAAATATAATCAGATCAATGTGGGTGGGCTTTTGCTCTGAAGGGTGAAGCTGAGAACCTCTGATCACACAGTCACTCTGTGTCGATCTTTTTAAAGACCAGTTACATGCCTTACAGTATGTAATATAACTTTTGAGTCTCATTGTCCTCCAAGTGAAAGTTGACATGAAGTATCTGAGCATGTTTGTATTATTGCGTGGTTTTGTGTTTGCATGCAAATTATTTACTGTAATGTGTCTTCTAAAGGACATGCAGAAATATATATCTATGTGTTTCTACCTAATGAACACCTAACTGATTTCAAAAACGTCAATTGCAAATTCATAGATAATTTAAATGAATTCTCGCCAGCAGTGAATTCATTCTGATTACAGAACTGATACGCATGCTGTTGTAGTCTTGTGCTTTTGTTCATATAACAATACAAATAAAACATATTAAACATTTTTTTTTTTAATTGTTATATGAAACCAGTTGCTCACAAATGTAGCACCTGGATGCAAAGCATGACTGCTCATCTCTGAGGTGATGTATAGTTGCACTTTGTTTTTGCTAACTGCTATAGTTCCTGATAACCTGAAATAGCTTTGAAAACTCTCCTAGTGCATTACAGCAGTGCAGCTATATTTTGACTTGCCCACTTATGCATTCTGCACTTTTGTCCTCATTCTCAGTACACTTGAGAGTGAGACTGAATTCATCACAAACATCCTTAGTGGCACAGTATCGGTCTGGCAGGCCTCCTTTGATTGCTCAAGTAATTATACAAAATTCTATCTGATTACATATTATCATTTTCTCAGCGAGTCAAGACACCGCGGCGAAGTACTCTGAGATCATGATGTATGTGCTCCTGGTGTTCCTGACGTTCTGGTTGCTGGTGGAGATGGTCTACTGCTACAGGAAGATCTCCAAATCTGATGAACTGGCGCAGGACACTGCGTGAGTATTACATTTTTTACAGTATTACAGTTTACAAACAAATTATTTGCATTAAAAAAAGTAAATAATTAGATTATTGAGCCATTTTGTATGTGTGTGCGCGTTTATATATATATATATATATATATATATATATATATATATATTAGAGCTGTCAATCAATTAAAAAAATTAATCACATTTTTCTGTGATTAATCTCGATTATTTGCACCTAACATTAAAGTTTTTTATATATATTTTTATATTGTAATAATTTCGCATTTAATCTCCAAATTAGTGAAGACAGTATATTTTAAGTATTTTATCTAACAGGTCGGAAACATACAGAAATTGAATACAGTTATCAAACACTTTGCAGTCTTCACTGCATAAATTATAAATTAGATGAAGAGTTTGGTTCCAAAACGCTATAAATTCATTTTGATTAATTTGAGTAAAAATGTGTTTTCTTTACCAAGAAAATGGCAAAATGAAAACCACTATTTTCTAGGGGTGTGACGAGACAGGTTTCTCACGAGACGAGACAAGATTTTTACACACTATTTTTAAGAAATCCTCAATGGCGAAATACATGACTAGAAAAATATTCTGCAGGTGTATTTGAAATGTTTTAACTAATCATCTTGTAATGAATGCAATTCCAGTTCTACTTTCTCAGTATGAATTATCATATGCAGTAAAATACAACATTACTCAAGTACTGTAAAAGGTTTTGCCACAAACTCAACTGACTGACTTCTCTTCTGTATGATTTCAGTCTCTTCAGACCTTACTGTACATGATTTATGAGCTTCTACAACTTTCGACCTCCTAACTGAACTCCTTTCCACAAACTGATCATAGAAATAAAACAGTATAAATAAAAATGGTAACACCTTACAATAAGGTCTCATTTATTAACATTAATGTATTAACCAACATCAACTAACAATGAGCAATATATTTGCTACAGTATTTATTAATCATTGTTTATGTTAGTTAATAAAAATATTCATTCATTGTTAGTTCATGATAGTTCACAGTGCATTAACTAATGTTAACAAATGAACCCTTACTGTTTGTGCTTAATAAGATTAAGAGAAAACTGTTATTCATTTTTATGGTAACACTTTACAATAAGTGCAACCATAATCGCACTCTCTCAATATTCAAAGTGCAAATAAGACCAAATTTTTCTTTGATACATTGATAAGAGATGGTTACAACTACACTGCCCAGCCTAAAATAGCTTTCATATTGAGAGATATTTGTATTCATCAGGGAGCCGCTTTCAAAATGCGGGGTGTTGAAATCGCGTTTGAATGCGCCCTCGCGTTTACTTTCACTTTCGCGATCGCACGTACTCTGTGAATATGGAGTGGCGGCGACCGTTATCCAACTGAATTAAATGTTTTTTTTATTTAAATACAAAGCAAAACGACAGTGGAGCCGTAATGTAAATGTTGCGGTGGCATATTCTTTCTTAATCATCCTAACACTCTGAGACTACTTTTCGCCTCAACGAGAAATCTCGTCACATTTTAGTCTTGCGAGATCTCGTGACACGAGATCTCGTCACACCCCTACTATTTTCTGTTTCAAACTTTCACATAGCATCTTTAGGTTAAAATAACATTAAAAATTCAAAATTTAGATTTTCAAAGATAGTTTGATATAATTTTATTATAAAAACTGATTATTTTTTCCCCAAAATGCAGTAAATCCATGACATGTTTTGCAATTAATCCATTGAATCAATATAAAAGTTATTTTTTACAATGAAACTGTTGAAAATACGCAACAAAGTAAGTTGATCCACACAGCCTCTGAACTTGGTCAATAGCCTACTAATCTTATATACAGGCACTGGACTAAAATACATTCAATCAGTCATCGCTCCCAAAATTAATGCAACGGACCATCTTGTTAATGCTATAAATTAATTATGTCTCCGTTTGTCATTACCGATTAAAGAGTATCTGGTGTCACCGCATGGTTCATGATCAGTTTTGACAGAAGTTTGATGCTGTCGTGTGAGAACAAGCAACAGCCGGCATTTTTCCGCCTCCCGACTCGAGTGCCTCATCTTCTTAATCTCCTCGTGTAAATTATTAGATTTCTATGGCTTGCGTTTCTTCCCCACCGCAGAAACTACCACAGGTTCATCAATGCTGTCAAAATTATTCATTTTTTTTGTTTGTTTGTTGATCACAAAGTAGATAAGGAAAACTAGGATGCCGGGTGTATTCAAAGCACCCCCATTTCAGTTTACAATGCGTGGAATGGTGCGCTGTGATTGGTTGAGCGGATGTATCGCATTCTGCAGAGAAGGGAGACTGGCGTTTGTCGTGTTTTGGAAAGATAGTGAGAAAACATGACAGAATAACACGGTGAATATCGCATTTTGCGTAAAATTAAAAATTGACTTTTCAATACCGACCAGATACAATACTGATTTTGGTGGGAACATTGGTGGCCGTTTATCGCGTTTTGGAACTAAACTCTTCAAATATTGATGAATCCTTATTAAAGCTATAAAAGTTATTCAATCATGAGCAGTGAGTGATTTTCTCTTTTTCTTTGATTAACATTAATGACAGACTGCAGCAGATTTATTTGGCTGCTGTCACTTTAAGGCCTGCCGCACTTGACACAGATCTGATGCATCCTATTTTCTCACAACTCTTTACGTTCATTTAAGACTTTATTTAACACATTTAAGACTTTTACAAAGATATATATATACAGGTTTGCGCAAAAATACATCAAAATGTATTTTAAAATAAAATACCAAATACCTTAATTTTAAATGTATCAAAATAAACTACAAAATACAGCAGCCACACCATGTATCAAAATAAACTACTGTATTTTTGTATTTTAAAAATACTAAAAAATACTTTTACAAGGGAGCATGTAATTTCTTCACAAACCTTCCATCAATTGGCCTATTTGATCGATCCCTTCACCATTACACTGACTCAGTTGATTAAGTAAACAGTGTTTGAAAGCAACAGCTTTTCTCTGCCCGAGTCATGCAATAAATCTGACATATGCAACCAGTTAAAGGCACAAATATGTAGGATTTTTAGATTAAAATATCCAAAAACCACTAGAAGAATGTTATATATTTTGTTGACTTGTGTACTTAGATTATCCCAAATGTTTCCAAGAATGTTTAAATCCAGAGAAATAAGCTATTTTAACCAGGACACAGACCGTGTCCATGTGTCGCCTATCAATGACATCATTACCCCCGATTTCCGGGTTTATTTTGTTGGAACCACGGAAACATCAAAGACACTTTAGTACTTTATATTATGTGTTTTATTAGACAAGGGAGCAACTGTTTGGATACATTCATCGACAGAAAACTCATCATGTTATATCGCTTAACACATTAAGGGCCAGATTGACTAAACGGGGCAAATTAGCATGACAGCGCAATTCCACAAATTCGTCGATGGGAGTGGCAAGTTTTGTGCGTGATCTACTGCTGACATGCAAATTAAAGAACACAGACACAGTCAAATAATTTACATAATGACTGATGCAATCTACCAAGAGCAGTGCAAATTAGCGTTGGGACGCAAATAAACAGAGCTGATGCCTGATGCTGATGCTCTCATCAGGTGCGGTTCGACACAGGCGCAACTTAACATATAATCTGACAAACACGTACACATATATAATATCGTTTGCCAAGCCATGTTGGCCTATATAGGGCAACTGGCAAATGATATGTTCAGATAACGTCTTACTCTGGCATTTCAAAGAAATTAATAATCTTCCTTCTACCATGCACTCTCTGTTCTCTGCGTTGTCTCCTCCTAACAGCAACAATTGCAGCCATGTCACAAAATGGGTTAAGACATGCTTTTTTAGGGCGTTAAATAATGGCGTAAATACCAGTAAATTGACGAGCACAAATATTAGTAAATCACATTGCGTGATTCATTTAAATACTCTCCTCCCATAAATTTTTTATCTGAAAGGGAAACTCCTACAGTTGCATATGCAATAAGGTCAGCCGCAAAAACAACTCAGTCCATGCCTTTTCAGCGTTAATTTTACACTGCGTGTCTTTAGTAAATCCCGACAGTACTTTTTTAATGCCAAAAGAGGGTTTGCGCTGGCACAAGCTGTTAGTAAATCTGGCCCTAAGTCTTTTTGTTTGAATCTTGTTTTTTGGATTTACAACGAGTACCATGTTTTACCATGACTAATATCGATCTATCTTACTGCAGTGTGCAACACGTGTCTCATAGCAGCTGCCAAGCGAATGCACAGAGTAGCACTATAACAACTTTCAACACACAAATGTATCTAATATGATAAACAGCACTACTTTACCCTACGTGCACATGACCAGAAGAAGCGGGAGCAGCGACTGTGGCATAATAAAAGATCCGCTGCTGTTGAGACGTGTGTTGCGCTCGTCTCTCATTAGCAATCGCTCCAGCGGCCTCGTTACTGCTCCCACAGCACTCGACCCCGCTCTGCTTCATACTACAGTAACGTTAATAATCTCATCCATGAACATGATTTCTGCCTAAGTCCCGTCCCGATTCTTTTCCATCGGCTGTAGACGTGAAGACAACACCTCCCATGATTCTGTGAAATCAAGGTGCCATCGAGCTACGCCTTTGTTTTGAATGAGCGATCTCTAGCGGCGAAATTTACATATTGTGGCTTTAACAGATCAAATATTCACATATCCCTGTGATATCCCAGATGAAGGTTAGTTTTAAAGTAACCAACAGTATAATGTTTGCGAATGACTCATAATTGTATCCTAATTTAGTTACTTGGTGTTTGGTAACGAAGGGCCTACTTTTTATCAGCGACACTGACTCAATGACAAACAAGTCATTTATAAGAAGACAACTGATGGCACCTGTATTCATAGCAACTAGTTTCTAACTAATTAATAATTTGAATGTTAATTATAAATATAGGGGGGGCTGCTGCTCGGTATAATTGTTTAAGAACATTATGTAAATTGGTAAACTATTTAGCCTAGGCTACCAAAACGAACACCAAAACTTAACATGAACTGTTAAAAATGATAGCAATTTATGCAAAAAATTGATGGAAAGCTGGCAGCCTTCACGTTTCTTGACCACCTTCTTCAATATTGATAAATTTTCTGTTCTGATCGCAACAAGTCTCAGCAAACTATTGAGTAGGCACCAATCAGAGGCTGCAATTTTATGATGTCATCATGTAGACTTCTTCAGAAGTATTTTGCAGTATTTTAAAAATACAAAAATACAAAGCACTAAAGTATTTTGATACAAAATACAAAGCCATTTTCATCAACCCCATCAAATACAAATTACAAAATACTATTTTGTATTTGAAATACGTATTTGAAATACATGTATCATAAATACTGCCCATCCCTGTATATATATATGTAAACATAGAATTCAGCCACAATCGCAGTCTCTTCTTCTGAGAAAAGGGTCCATTTAAGTCAATCAAAATTTTTCTTCCAGTCTCTATATAGTTTATTTCATTATTCAATGCACTCCAAGCATAATGGAAATGTAGGCGTATGTACAGCCTGTTTGACAGGTGGATAAAACATGTTCTTACTCATGACATTCATCATTATTGACTAATTTGAAAGTTACAATCATTAGTGATAAATTTAACGCTGTATTCTGGAGATTATTGAGTTTGGATACTTGATAGACTACCATAACACACAAACACAGGCATCCACACACATATGGGTAATGTGTGCATAAGTGCTTTAAAAGCGTGCATTAGTGCGACCTAATCCCATCAGTCATGTAGAGCAGATGGGAAATAAAGTGGTGGCACATCAGGCGTACCAGTTGTAGACAGATTCCAAACTGATATTCATTGATCTCTGACTGTCATTTGACACAACATTGGGTCATTTTAACCCTCTCCTGCTCTTTCTTTACCATAGTTTACTTTGTTGTCAGTCATTTCCTGTTGATTTGTTTGTCAGTCATATGAATATGTGATTTATATTGCTGTCCTCACTCTGCCAGCAGAAGAAAACACAGAGATCCCCAAACATCAGCATCATTGAATATTCAATCAGGGTCATTAAGTATTATAGGAATAGTTTAGCCAAAAAAATAAACTGTCATTGTTTTCCCACCCTCATGTCATTCCAAATCTGTATGGTGTTTTAGATATTTGTGAAGAATCATAATGCAGCTCATGTCATACAACGACCACATAGTGACTATTATTGAATAATGACTTACATTTGGACTTAAATTATTACTTTTATTATATTTTTAAGGGTCTATTTGTAGTTTTTGGAGCACCTGGTCACTATGAACTGTCATTATGTGGCACACTGGAAAAAAAACATTAACCTAGTAAAATGTTCTTCATTTGGTAGCATCAACAGTTCATTAAACATTTTAAGAATATAAAATAATATAATATAACTTTTTATTATTTAACATCAATGAATCAACCTAACTACACTAGGTTTCCCTAACAAATTTAAGGGTTAGATCAGGTAGAAATTGCTCCTAACAGTTACATGTTAACACTTTTTACTGTGCAAGAGCTGCATTATGATTCTTTAAAAATGCTTAGTTTTGTGTTCCGGTGGGCGGAAAAAAACACCATACAGGTTTGGAGCAACATGATTATAAGTATTTTTTATTTTTGGTTGAACTATCCCTTTAATGTGGTGATGGTAATGACTGCTGCTTTGCTGAAGGGACCTAAGGTGGTGCAGAAGTGCACCCTCAACTCTTAGTTTTTGCCTTTTTCTTTTGTACCCATGTGTCTACAGGACAGACTACTTAGCCATTCCCTCTGAAAATAAAGAAAACCCGGGCCCTGCTGTAACGGAATAAAAGTCTCACACCATTACGGTATTTTTGAATTTACCTCTCAATTAGAAACATCATCAATAATTCCCCACTCATCCCGAGTAGCTGATTAGAACCCCTCCACCATCACGGTCTATTTCTCTCTTTCCTTGTCCACATCCTCTCTTAACATCACCGGATCTCCATTCTCATCCACTCAAGCACATGCCACTCCTCTGTTCATTGCCATATCTGTCCAGCAATTACTAACCTCAGCTGATCTCTCAACATAACTTAATAAGAGAGAAAGTACAGCAGCGGTAATGCTGAGGTCAGGGTTTGTTCTCTGTGTAAACTCCTTGATCGATGATTTTACATTGTTTAAAGTGTTTTGGAATATGAGAATGCATAGATAGTTGTGAAATGACATGGATCCATTTATTTTAATCTGCCATGTTTTTTTTTTATTCTAAGCAGCTTCCTGCAGTGTCATCTGATATGTTTTACTAGAACTGGAGTGATTTGTAATTTGAGGACGACTTTTTGTTGTCGATGGGGGTTATGTAACATCCTCTTCTGATAGTATGGAATGTTCTAGAAACATGATTAGATTAATATGAAAATGCAGATTCAGCTATTTTATATATACAAATTAGCTGGCTTTTTTGGGATGTTATGTTCCATAATGATAATAACTTTTTTGATATCCCAAAAAAGCCAACTATTCTTAAAAAATAGATAACACTGCTTTTTTGGGGATATCAAAAAAGTTCCCAGCTAACAGGGAACATTACCTTAAAGGGTTATTTCACCCAAAAATGAAAATTCTGTCATCAATGACTCACCCTCATGTCGTTCCACACCCGTAAGACCTTCGTTCATCTTCAGAACACAAATTAAGATATTTTTGATAAAATCCGATGGCTCAGTGTGGCCTCCATTGACAGCAAGATAATTAACACTTTCAATGCCCAGAAAGCTACTAAAGACATATTTAAAACAGTTCATGTGACTACAGTGGTTCAGTGTGCCAAAAAAAACAAAATAACAACTTTATTCAACAATATCTAATGATGGGCAATTTCAAATCACTGCTTCATGAAGCTTCAAAGCTTTACGAATCTTTTGTTTTGAATCAGTGGTTCGGAGTGTGAAAGTCACGTGATTTCAGTAAACGAGGCTTCGTTACATCATAAGTGTTTCGAAATTTCAATGGTTCACCCTTGGGGGGGCATGACTTTTGATACACACTCCGAACCACTGATTCGAAACAAAAGATTCGTAAAGCTGAGCCATCAGATTTTATCAAATTTTTAGCTTTCCTGTAGCTCAGTGGTTAGAGCATGGCACTAGCAATGCCAAGGTCATGGGTTCGATCCCAGGGATTGCACATACTCCAATACAAATGTATAGTATAATGCAATGTTAGTCGCTTTGGATAAAAGCGTCTGCCAAATGCATAAATGTAAATGTAATCAAAAATATCTTAATTTGTTTTCTGAAGATGAACGAAGGTCTTACAGGTGTGGAATAACATGGGGGTGAGTAATTAATGACAGAATTTTCATTTTTGGGTGAACTAACCCTTTAAATTTGACGTTCTTTACAAGTTATTTCAATGTTATGACAAAATGTTCTTAATGTTCTTATAATGTTATTAGTAGTTAATATACGTCTCGTAACATTGAGAGAAAATGTTCTTAGAACAATGTTCTTGGAAAGTCCAAATGACATTATTCGGACTTCTTGATGAATGTTCTCATAATGTTTTGAGAAAACGTTCTTAGAATAACATTCTCAGAACATCCTTATAATGTGATTATTTGCTGAATGTTTTCATAATGTTATCATAAAACGTTCTAAGTACAACGTTCATGGAACGTCCTTACAATGTTACTTTTTCCTTGATGAACATTCACATAACATTGAGAGAAAACATTCTTAAAACATTTAAAAACACAGAAATCATTCAGAAATAACCTTTTCATAACATTTTCAATATGATAGATAATATATGTAGGCAAATGTTCCTCTAATGTTCACATAAACCAAGAAAAAGCGTTCTTAATATATTAAAAAACTGATGTTTTGAACGTTCAGAAAATTTTCAGAAGTAATGTTTTCATAAAATTTTCAAAATGATAGAATGGAACGATCCTCTAACATTCACATAAACCAAGAAAAAACGTTCTTAATACATTTTTAAAAAATGGATGTTTTGAACATTAAAAAACATTAAGAAATAACATTTTCATAACTTCATAACTTAATGGGAATGTTAGCAAAACATTCTAAGAACATAATGTATTTTTGTTATCTTGGTTAACATAACCATGGAACACAACTGCAATTTATATATAAGATTTGTGTCACAAATATACATTCTAACCAAATCTGGACATTGCTTTCTGTTTCAGGTACTGACGAGTCTTAATAGGACCCGGTTTAAAATGGAGAACAGGCACTGATATTGTTCTAACACTCTGAAAGCTGCTCTGAGAAACCAGGAGACCTGCCAAATCAAATCCCTCTCGTCTTGATAATGTGATGTGTGGAACAAACTCTCGAATGCTCCATTATCTCCCACTGACTCGGTGGAAGTCCGCACTAACACACATCTTATCTCAGACTGTTGAGGATCTGTATGTGTCTGTCCTCAACTTTTGCCTTAGTAGAGACACAAATACAGCAGCCCAGAGCTGAAGAGCTATCATACTGCCTATACACGCACTTTTCTTAACCAAATGGCAATCATTATCGTCAGAATGCCCATGTTAGCCTTTCCCTCTTTGGTATACGCTGTTCTTACTCTTTTGATAGAAATAGATGAAGATAAGTCTGTATTACAATTAGACTTGGTTTTTATTGTCGTGTTTTCTATACAAGGAATCTCATTATAGTATTTAGTTGTATTTTTTATTATTGTTTTTTTTTTTTATCAAATGTTCAAATCACTCAGCTTTGCCACTTTGCAATTAATAATAAGTAAAACTGGCAGGTAAACAGCTGTAATAAGGACATACTGTGTACAGCAGTGAATGCACTTTGTGTGATTGAACACATGCTGTCATCTGTGTTTACAGTGATCATAAGACATTCTTGTTGCATTAAAGCAAGTTCATGGGATTAAGATTCAACAACAGACATTGGACAGAACAGCATAATTATTACATTATAACACTGGATGCTTTGTCAACAATGACAGTTTGTACTGAAGCCAGTCCACATTACAACCTTTTGCTATTGTTCAGTTGTGTTCAGCAGCAGTTGTGGGATCTGTATACCTTAAACATTTGCTTTATAATTCTACAGACTCATTTCAGATTGGCTGTGAACAGTTGGCTGGAAGTAGTTACAAAATCTATTCAGCTGTTAAAATAACACTTGACTATGTGGTTGTATTTCCTTTTTTCACTGTTGCTGTTATGAATTATATGGATTTGTATTTTAATTTTATTTTTTACAGTGGTGCAGGCTTGATTCACTGTTAACTTTGCCTTTTGCATTGTTTTTTTATAGGTCATTGCCACACAAACACTGCGCTTGCTCTACTCTGTTAAATTGGAGCTGCTCATCACTTGTCAAAGCTTGTCATCTATATTAAACAAGGCAATGCGTTTAAAAAAATGCCTGATTGCTTATTATTTGGAGACATTTCTCCCCCAGCCTAAACACATTGCATTTAGTTGCTAAAAAAACATATTTCTTTTAAATTAAAACTATCAAAAAAAAGCATGCAAGATTTTCAAAACCATAGACAATCACACTTCTCACAGTCATAGGTGCACTTACAAATCACATGATCATATTTAAAGTATATGCATAGCCCCTATGATCACAAACATACACATATTCAATAATTACAGGCTTAATGAATATGTAATACCGTTATTGAACAAAGAGGGCGTGTTGTATTGTCAACAACTGGTCTTTGTCTCCCTCTGTAGTTCATACAGTGCAACAGCGGTTGACTCAAGTGGGCGTTTTTCATATTTATTTGATAATTACAATTTAATTCAATTCAATGTTTGTTTTTGTTTTTTATAATAATAATAATAAAATGTATTTCTATGTATTTAAATTTAGTTACATTTTGCCAAGGGAGGCAGTAACAGCATACCTGCATCACTACATGTAGCAGTTTCATTCAAAAATATTGTCTTGGTTTTTAAATGGTTAGTTCACTTGAAAATTACCCCAAAGATTTACTCACCCTCAAGCCATCCTAGGTGTATATGACTTTCTTCTTTCTGATGAACACAATCGGAGTTATACAAATAAATATCCTGACACAATTCAGCTTTATAATGGCAGTGAACGGCCATCCATCCATCATAAACGTACTCGACACGGCTCCGGTGGGTAAATAAAGGCCTTCTAAAGCAACGCGATCCATTTGTGTAAGAAAAATATCCATATTTAACAAGTTATAAAGTAAAATATCTAGCTTCCGCCAGACTGCCTGCCAACTTACGAAACAAAGCATAAATAACGTTGCGTCAGTTACGCTTTTTTCTTAAGTTGAATACGTAAGGCGTAGGACGTAGGGTAAGCGATTTTAACTGCGAGAGGCGTTTCTTCCAAATTTGAATACAGTGGTAATTTTCATTTTAAAGTGAACTAATCCTTTAAACCAGTGGGCCTATAAAATTGCTTTGGAAATGATGTTTGGTATACAAATAAAGATGAATTGAAAAAAACTTTCAGTACACCACAGACAAATCCAGACTTATCGAAAATGGGGACTAACATCACGAAAGTTTAAAAATCTTGGGACATTTTGGAAATATTCAATTTAGAAATATAAAATTTAGATAGAAATAGGTAAAATCTTACGAGTGTAAAACCACGGACACCACAGAAGAGTGACGCATGAATAAGATTTTTAGCAAAATTAATAAAAAAATAAATAAAATGAATTCACCATGTACCTCAGATCAACCATCACCTGCAATGGCCTTTACACACAGAAAGTGATCCGCAAGTAGAATCCTTCCATTTTCTTTAGGGTCAACATCCATTGTATAACACCAGACACAGGGGACACAGCTTTTTCTTAAAATATAATAAAACATATTTTTAACAAATTAATTTAAATGTACATGTTAAATAAAATCTATGTTTTCAATATAGCCATATTATTTGTGTTAAAAAATTATATTTTGTTGCAGTTACATCTCAGGATACTTCTTTAATGTATGGTGGAAATATGCAGATTTTGTTACACATGAAATGTCTCTAAATTAACTCAAGTAAATATGTATTCTAAAACAAACATGTAATATTTAACAGTGAAATTGTTTTCCCCCTACAAAACACAAATATGCGTTTTATGATTTATTGGTAGGCTATTTAAAGTTCAATTTCAACTGTGTGTCTAAAAATACGTAAAGGGCACTTTATAAACTGACAAGTGACAACTACAGACATATTTCTGCTATGAGTTCTTTTACCACAAGAGTGCAGTGCTTTTATTTTGAGTACGACAAACAATACCACTAAAACATTGCGGGTAAGCGACTTCGCTCACAATGATTTGTAGTGTTATACGACATTTAATGGATCGACAGCGACAGCTTTTGCTTTGTGAGGTCATGGTCCTAGAATATCACTCTCAAGGGAAAAATCCATTCAATAGACTTCCACACAGACAGAGACCAACTTCTGTTCTCGGCCTTGGGGCTGACATTTGTAAAGTGGTCCCGGGAGACAACATCTCAAAACAAATTCATTTAGGTTCATTTTCAGGTGCTGCAAGCATCTCTTACCTCAGTGTTTATCCGTCTTCTCCCTGTGTCAACATCCTTTGATGTGTCCTTCTGGGGCTCCTTATGACAGTACGTGCAAGTGAGCTGTGCTTCTGAGTGCGCGCGTCTTAAATTAAAAATGATTCTTTGTTTTGTTTGGTAATTGCCTCTCAAAGTTCAGAGATTAGGGACAGAAGAAAGGCAAATAGAGTCCCGCTGATTAAAGTGCTCTTAGAACATTCCTTACAAAGCACAAATCCCCACTGAACTCATTTTAGTATGCGGTGGAATGTATTTTGGAACTCAGAGATCTGTAAGATTGAATAATGGCAGAGAATAAGAAAGAGGCAGAAATCTATTTCTTAAAAACTGAGAAGATCCATCATGGATCTTCTGAGAACATCCATCACCAAAAAATCAGAGGGAGGCGTAGATGATCAGATACACTGCAGGCCAGAGGAAAAACCGACACACCTCTGTGAGTTCACTCTGATCTTATTCTGGAGCCTCAAACTTGTAAACTGTGATAGGAGGATAAATTATTTAGCCTAAATTTCATATCAACATTGAGGTCTGCATGAAAGAAAATAGCTTGTCTACAAGAAAAACAAATAATTATGACTTTACTGGCTTAAAGGTGCAATTTGTAAAATTTGGGCGGATCTATTGACAGAAATGCAATATAAGATACATAACTATGTTTTCAGTGGTGCGTAAAGACCTTACACAATGAACCGTTATGTTTTTATTACCTTAGAATGTGCCATTTCTATCTACATACACTGCGGGTCCCCCCTCCATTTCAAGTCGCCATTATGCGCGACATGTTTCTACAGCAGCCCTAAACGGACAAAAACTCTATGGCGAGCGTTTGGTCACTATGCTGTTTCTTCTAAATCGTTCATGTTTTTAGAGGCAGCTTGCATCGTCACTACGTTGAATACACGCAAAGTAGTAGTAGTAGTCGTCTGGTTTATTAGAAGCAGAGACCGTTCTTTGTTAGAAGAAGAAACCTCATTGCTTCACACAGGCTACTCTCTGCAGTCTCAGACGAGGACATCTTTGCCTTGTGTCGGCTAGACGGCCACTGTAGCTTCTTTAAAAGGGAGGGGTACGAGGGGTGTGCGCTGTTAGTTGCAGTTCACAACCTCACTGCTAGATGCCACTAAAATGTACACTTTGCACCTTTAAAGGATTAGTCCACTTTTAAATAAACTTTTCCTGATAATTTACTCACCCCCATGTCAGATGTTCATGTCTTTCTTTCGTCAGTCGAAAAGAAATTAAGGTTTTTGATGAAAACATTCCAGGATTATTCTCCTTATAATGGACTTCAATGACCTCCAGACAGTTGAAGGTCAAAATTACAGTTTCAGTGCAGCTTCAAAGGGCTTTAAACGATACCAGACGAGGAATAAGGGTCTTATCTAGCGAAACGATCGGTAATTTTCAAAAAATACAGCCGTTTATGCTTTATAAACACAAAATATCGCCTTGAACGTACTTCCTGTTTCCGCATTCTTCAAAACGCTTATGCTGTGTGTCCTACGCCTTTCCTATTCTACTTACGGAAAAAAAGGAAACTGGCGCCGCGTTCTTTCCGTAAGCCCAAACTACAGGTCACATTTTACGTCAGCGTACAGTGCACATGGCGCGAATTTCATCATCAGAAGAGTACGCGCATCGCCAGATTTTTGTTACCGCGCATACTTGTACATGCAGGTCGCACTTCCGCATTAAATTTTTTTTTGCAGTAATTAGTTTATCCACAAAGTGGCAACCATGCCCTGGGGACGTCGATTCACAAGGTAATCAAAGAAAAACTGCATAAACAGAACAGACCGGAACGCATGCAAGCTACAGCGACAACAGATTGTGTGCAGAGTTTAGAAATGACCCTCATTTGTACAACTCTGGCATGAAAGAATACAAAGATATTTACATGGGTTGTAACTTGTGGCTCAAAACTGCGCATGTGTCGAACACCTGTGTATGTGTCAAATAAAGTACTTTCCAAGGCTGTGCGTTCGACAAAGTATTTATATTTTTGTGAGCCGTACCATGCAGTGGAAAAGCACCGCTATACAGGTACTTTAAAATCAAATGGAAAAAAAAAAATTAACAGCAAAAGGAACTTAATTTTCAACTTCATCATGTTTTTTTATAGCTTCAGTAAAAAGTGAATTACATACTGCCTTTGGTCAATGTCAGGTTTTTCACAGCAAGGCAATGGGCTTGTAGACTTCAGAGTAATTGGAGCTCAACGTCATGGTGACTGCCCTTGGGCCCCACTTTTACATAAGCTTAAATTACCGTAATGCAGTCATGCACCCGTGCCCAACATGCTGTCATCGCAAACCATAAAACGTAAAATAAAGACATTCATCTAAAACACACCTCTGCTTCTCACGCAAACAGACTCTTCTGAGAGAAAGCTGAATTAAGTTTACAGCCTCAGCACTGAATTAATCTAATTTAAATCAACACTAATGAGAATATTGCTGTGAGAGACGACAGAGTTCTTGCTTTATTTAATTAAGGACAAGTCCACAGGAGGACTTTTCCCGGTGCTCTGAGAAACGTTATCATTTTAAACCTCTTTCCACAGAATTGCTTTGTTAATACAGAATCTGTCAGATCCTTTTAGAAATGCTTTTCACTCAGATGCTCCTCTAGGATGTTCTGCCATTATTACTTTATTCCTCTGTTCCACACTCTGTCAATTTCACAGAAAGTTAGTAACGGTTTCTCATACTGTCCTCTGCTTGTGCACAAAGATTATTCTCGGGCTTTGTTGTGAAACTCTGTTTTTGAAAATGAGGGGCATCATGCTTAAGCCCGCCACAGTGGCAAATTTTTCTATTTGCAGCACTTTCACCTGCTTTCACCCCTATATGAGCTTGTTCTGCATACTAACATCTCTGAGTGGGAAAACAATGTTCTGAGCAATCTGTTGTGTTGCTCTGTTTCTGTGGATGCCTGAAGGAGTTTGTGACTCTTCGGAATTGGTTGGTCTGCACAGTAATTGTGTATGTAAATGGTTTTGTCGCAAGGTAATAGTGAAATCACTGGCTCAAAACGTCAGAAAGCACGAATCAGCAGAAGTTAGAAAGTGAGTTAAAAACCACAAATATGAACACACACACATATCAACATGTCAGACTCTGCCTTTCTCTAATTTATTTCATCTGTATTTAAAATCCAGGCCAGTGTTGCCTTAAACAAAAAGAGCATTAACAACCCAGGCCGCATTGGTAATGAGTGTCGCAGAATCAGCGCAGACTACAGCACATGGTGACGTATGTGCTCTATTGTTAGTGTAATGAACACCTGGACATCAGTGTAGTGCTAAATCAGACACAGAGAGACACCCACTCTTCAGTTCTGTAGCAATGAAACACAAGATGCTTCCCTTTTTAAAATGAATTCTTTGTAGTTACGAAAGCTGTGAAACATCATCAGCACTGACAGTGTATTTTATGCCAACTTTTTAGCTCACACTTAAAGGGATAGTTCACCCAAAAAATTTACATTTTCTCATCATTTACTCACCTTTATGTTATCCCTGATGTATATGACTTTCTTTCTTCAGATAAACACAAACAAAGATTTTTAAAGGGAATAATCCATCTCTGTGAGTCCATATAATGCATATAAGTGAATGGATGAAAGTCATAAACATCATGAGAGAATTTTTATTTTTGGGTGAACTCTCTTTAAAGGGTTAGTTCACCTAAAAATTAAAATTCTGTCATTTATTACTCACCCTCATGTCGTTCCACACCCTTAAGACCTTCGTTCATCTTCGGAACACAAATTAAGATATTTTTGATGAAATCTGAGAGGTATATTTCTCCTTCATAGACAGCAATTTAACCACCAGAAAGGTCCAGAAAGGTATTAAACACATCGTTAAAATAGTCGACGTGACTGCAGTGATTCAACCTTAATTTTATGAAGCGACGAGAACTTTTTGTGTGCGAAAACAAAACAAAAATAACTTTATTTAACAATTTGAACTGTTGTCATACGCTGTTGACGTAGTGAACGCAGTGCAGCGTTTCCGTGTTTACGTCCGAATCCCGGCTCATTATTGGCCAAAGCTGCACACGTGAGCAGCATGACGCATGCATGTGATGTTGACGCAGGAGCCGGCCAATAATGAGTCGCGTTCTGACGTAGAACCTGGACCTAAACTGCGTATGAAAACGACACAGAAGAGAAGATATTATTGAATAAAGTCGTTATATTTGTTTTGTTTTTGCACATTATAATATTAAGGTTGAACCACTGCAGTCACATCGACTATTTTAACAATGTCTTTACTACCTTTCTGGACCTTGAAAGTGGAGGTTAAATTGCTGTCTATGGACGAGTCATATACCTCTTGGATTTCATCAAAAATATCTTACTTTGTGTTCTGAAGATGAACAAAGGTCTTACGGGTGTGGAACGACATGAGGGTGAGTAATTGACAGAATTTTCATTTTTAGGTGAACTAACCCTTAGCACTATAGGACACAATAGGAAGATGTTTGAACCCCCAAACCTTTGTTATGCCGCTTCTACTATAACTAAGCTGTAGGTTCACTTTCTGATGAGTATACTGTAAATGCGGTTTCAAAATAATGGCGGAAAAGTGGGAGCAGTTAGGAAACCTGTTTGAAAACAGGTATATATTTTATATATTTTATCAATATTTTAGTTGGTGTCACCAGTATCACAGCAATTGCACAGACCAGCTTTGTGTGGATATATGACAGACGATTTGGAAAATAGTTGGACAAACTTTTACATCATTAAAGACTAACTTACACCAGCACAGAAGAAAATTGTTAGAAATTTCATCAGCCACATTCAGAGTCATAAGAACACCCCTCTCCCAATAAACTACACATGAATGGAGATTGCAGGAGCATGTGCATAATTTATCGTGTCAGAATTTCATTAAGTGCCATGATTAAAAATTCCAAGCTCTCCTTGAGGGACACTGACATAGCTCTTGATTACAAATTTCCATTAATTGCTGCTATAGGTATATTTCATTAAGATCATTCAGTGGAGGCAGTGGTCAGTATGTGGTCCATTCCAGCACAGTGGGTAACAGGTTTTTATGATTCAAATGCAGCTAAAGCAAACTCGCCCAAACTGAAGGGACCAATTAAAATCCATAAAAGGTTATGAGCCTTTCAGACAGTTATGCCTTTACTTTCACAGACATGCAGCAGGAGTGAAAGTTGGAAAGGTTCCTTCTTTGATGATTATTTTATTATTCTTCATGTAGTAGAGCCAAGTAGTGGTCCCCAATAATCCAAATCTATCAAATGCAGATATCTTGATATTAAATTTCTTCATATGTTTTTAAGCGCAAAAAGTGATTTGTAATGTATACTGTGAATATGTATACATACTGTTTAAAAGTTTGGGGTCTGTAAGATTTTTTAACGTTTTTGAAAGAAGTCTCTTCTGTTCACCAAGGCTGCATTTATTGGATCAAAAATACAGTAAAAACAGTTATATGTGAAATATTATTATAATTAAAAATAACTTTTCCATTTTAATGCATTTTAAAATGAAATGTATTTCTTGAGATGCAAAGCTGAATTTTCAGCATCATTACTATAGTCTTCAGTCACATGATCCTTTTCTGCTCAAGAAACATTTATTATTATTATTAAGATTGAAAAAAGTTCTGCTGCTTCATATTTTTTTTGTGGAAACCTTCCTGAATTTTTTTGTGGATCCTTTGAGGAATAGAAAGTTCAAAAGAACAACATTTATTTGAAATATTTTAGAACATTATAAACATCTCTCGCTTTTTCTGTCTGTCTCTCTTTCTCTCTCTTTCTGTAAATACTGTATACTGTATAAATTGTATTATGCAAGTTTGTGTGTGTTTAATATTACAAATCTCTCTCTCTCTCTATATATATATATATATACAGTGGGTACGGAAAGTATTCAGACCCCCTTAAATTTTTCACTCTTTGTTATATTGCAGCCATTTGCTAAAATCATTTAAGTTCATTTTTTTTCCTCATTAATGTACACACAGCACCCCATATTGACAGAAAAACACAGAATTGTTGACATTTTTGCAGATTTATTAAAAAAGAAAAACTGAAATCACATGGTCCTAAGTATTCAGACCCTTTGCTCAGTATTTAGTAGAAGCACCCTTTTGATCTAATACAGCCATGAGTCTTTTTGGGAAAGATGCAACAAGTTTCACACCTGGATTTGGGGATCCTCTGCCATTCCTCCTTGCAGATCCTCTCCAGTTCTGTCAGGTTGGATGGTAAAACGTTGGTGGACATCCATTTTTAGGTCTCTCCAGAGATGCTCAATTGGGTTTAAGTCAGGGCTCTGGCTGGGCCATTCAAGAACAGTCACAGAGTTGTTGTGAAGCCACTCCTTCGTTATTTTAGCTGTGTGCTTAGGGTCATTGTCTTGTTGGAAGGTAAACCTTCGGCCCAGTCTGAGGTCCTGAGCACTCTGGAGAAGGTTTTCATCCAGGATATCCCTGTACTTGGCCGCATTCATCTTTCCCTTGGTTGCAACCAGTCGTCCTGTCCCTGCAGCTGAAAAACACCCTCACAGCATGATGCTGGCACCACCATGCTTCACTGTTGGGACTGTATTGGACAGGTGATGAGCAGTGCCTGGTTTTCTCCACACATACCGCTTAGAATTAAGGCCAAAAAGTTCTATCTTGGTCTCATCAGACCAGAGAATCTTATTTCTCACCATCTTGGAGTCCTTCAGGTGTTTTTTAGCAAACTCCATGCGGGCTTTCATGTGTCTTGCACTGAGGAGAGGCTTCCGTCGGGCCACTCTGCCATAAAGCCCCGACTGGTGGAGGGCTGCAGTGATGGTTGACTTTCTACAACTTTCTCCCATCTCCCGACTGCATCTCTGGAGCTCAGCCACAGTGATCTTTGGGTTCTTCTTTACCTCTCTCACCAAGGCTCTTCTGTCCCAATAGCTCAGTTTGGCCGGACGGCCAGCTCTACGGAAGGGTTCTGGTCATCCCAAACATCTTCCATTTAAGGATTATGGAGGCCACTGTGCTCTTAGGAACCTTAAATGCCGCAGAAATTTTTTTGTACCCTTGGCCAGATCTGTACCTTGCCACAATTCTGTCTCTGAGCTCTTCAGGCAGTTCCTTTGACCTCATGATTCTCATTTGCTCTGACATGCACTGTGAGCTGTAAGGTCTTATATAGACAGGTGTGTGGCTTTCCTAATCAAGTCCAATCAGTATAATCAAACACAGCTGGACTCAAATCAAGGTGTAGAACCATCTCAAGGATGATCAGAAGAAATGGACTGCACCTGAGTTAAATATATGAGTGTCACACCAAAGGGTCTGAATACTTAGGACCATGTGATATTTCAGTTTTTCTTTTTTAATAAATCTGCAAAAATGT
>RJVU01011283.1:634088-645380 GCA_003731715.1 Anabarilius grahami | reverse complement strand
CTATAACTGTGCTTACTAGTTTCATAATATACAGTAGCTTTTCAAAACTGCCGTAGGATTAAAGCAGTGGCTTATACATATATGTGCACATGAAAACTACTCAATTACTACTGAAATATATGAGCATGTCAGCTGTGAAGAGGAAGATATTAGTTAATAATGATCACATCTGTCAGACAACACTAGCTGGCTTTAGGGGTGCCTTTGAAGTGCTGCTCTGTGTAGTGCTCTCATTTATTGGGGTTGTCATCCAAATAGCATGCAAAATTGTGAAAAATGTGTTTTGAGAGCACAAGCTGCCCAAACCAAGAGCTCGCATTATCACTTCTCAGCTTATTTTAAGCATTTTACATCAGTTTGTGTATGGACCACTAACTCTGAGGACATCGACTCTTTTTTGGGCCTGTGATGGTTTGAAATATCTGTACCTCAACACCCTGGCAGCATAATAAATGACAGTGGAGAGGCTGGGACAGATAGTTCCTATAAAGCTATCTGCTGATGACTGAAGTTTTTATCTTTTGAATGACAGATATCAACCATTGGCTACTCATGGCACATACTGAATCTGTTTACAGCACAGCAAGTTTTGAACCTGGTTCAGCATAATGGGACAATTTAAATAAACATGATCTGTACGCATTTTAATTTGTGTGCAATCATGTTATCCTGTTGTAGAAATACACCTAATTTACTGCCAGAAATGAGCAATTAATTGGATTGTCACATTTTCATGGCTGGATTTCAGATCGTATTGTTTGAACCTCCTAAAACCACCTGTGGTAGATTAGATATACTGCATGAGGCAGATTTTTTTCTGCTCTGTAAAAGTAAATGTAACCCTATAGTTGTTTGTTTTTGTGATTTATCTTCACCATTTGGTGTCACGTAAGGAAGGATAAAAGCACAAAATAACATGATAAGCCATGTTTGTTTTCTTTCTCATGGCCTGATATTGCACTTTTCCCTGATTGAATTGAAATAATCTTTGCTTTTGTAAATCACTTGTTGAGTGTTTTTTATGATTATTGCACTGATGACTCAGTAAACATCATTTGTCACAATAAGGTGTCTTGACAATTTAAATTTATCATTTTTATACACATGGTTTTGCTCTCAGACAGTGTTTTTGTAGCATATGCCTCTAGAATCACAATGCATAGCCATTCAAATGCCAAATAAATGACTGAAGAAGAAGAAACATGTAAATGAGTCTAATTTATTACCATTTCAATAAAAGAACATTCTCTCTTCTAGGACTTTTTACCACATTCACACCACAAAAACCAAATCCTTGCAGAAACAGAAAAAAACAACAACATTTAGATTATAAGTGTTTCTGAAAACTCACTAAATACATCAACCAAAATGAGTCAGTTTCAGAGAAACTCACCGTGACCAATGAATATGAAACCAGTTTTCCCTTTGAACGGATCAGTGTTGAGAGATTAACTTTGACTAACATGAAAATGCTGGATTTCAATCCATTCAAAGGAGTACAAGCAATTTAAACACTTGGCAGGGATCCTTTTGCTTTGCCCCCTATTCCCTTGTGGTGCAGAACTAAGTAGTTTTGGAAATTGGCAGGGAGGACACTGTTCTTAAGCTTCCCGAGCAATGGTTCAACACTGGTGTTAACCTTTCTATCCTTGCTTTTTTGGAGTACAGTCACCCAGTTACAGGTTTAGCAGGCCAGGCAATTTTCCCTGCTCAGTATAAACTCAACCATATGCCTGAGCTCTATTGGAAAGAACAGAATTAATCAAGGACAGAAATTATTTTGAATGGAAAATAAATAACCATTCATTGGCATTCAGTTCCCACATACTTGTCTTGAAAAATCTGACAATATACTATAGATCAAGATTGTCCCATATGTGTATTCAGTGCAGTATTGAATTTGCATTGGATTATTTTATATTTCAAAGAACTGAACAAGGATCAAGCACTCACTGAGGAAAGGTTATTCCTGTTTCAGAGCTGAAGTCCTGTAATTGCTTCAGTAAGGTTTTATGAGATAAGATTCCGTCCGAGGATGTGACCTTTGGTTCCATTAAACATTCAGCCAGTCAACCTTGTGCTCAAATACCTCTAATTAGACCAAAGAGCTAAAAAAATAATCACACTGGATATCCTAGCCCAAAATGTACACTCAATTTGTTGCTAACCTGTGCACTTGGAGGAATTACAAAAGTCCCTTGTGTATATGAGTTACAGTCATGTGTATGCGGACATAAAATGATACTGAAATGTTATACAGCAGTTTAAGGGGTCAAGCGGGCTGGTTATCCCCTACTGGTAGATGTTGTAATTGCATCTTTCTCCTCTGATCTCTGGTCTAGGGGTATTATTCTCACTTTGGGTGCGAGAGGTCCTGGGTTCAAATCCCGGACGAGCCCCCAATTATGTTACGGACACAGCCATAACACCAAAGAGGAACATCACAACAAAGCTCGTTCCAATAGGGGATGTATTATAGAAAGAATAATTGTGGAAGGAAAGTATGCCGGGGAAAACAAAATATCAACAAAAGAATGCGAAACAAAACGAGGCATAAATCCCGCCACCCAGACATGGCAATCCCACTGATCTTATTTTTATGCCAAACTCATGCATGGTCCACAGGTGCAGGAAATCAGTTCCTAATAAAACAAAGACACAAATAACAAAAACATTTTCGCCCCCTAGAGGACAGACAAATTATTACACAAAAATAAATCAATCAAAAATACATGTAACACGGCCATTCAATATATTTCAATTTCTGATGAAGCAGGCAACATTTTAGTTGCAAATATTTCTTGGTGTTATAATAGATATTTCACCAGGGGCTGATTTCACATTGCATACTTCTGGATGGGGCTACTGCAGATGAATGGATAGCTTTCTCTAGGTATTATAGACCTACTTTAAACAGGTTATGACATGAGAAATCTAATTTGCCTTGATCTTTTGACATAAAAGTGGTCTTTGTACCATTAAAACATCCTGCAAGTTTCATAGTTTAAATTATCCTCCTCATTATAAACAAAGCATTTATTTAATCAAGCTCTAAAAATGGCTTGTTTGGATATTGTGGGATTTGTGATGTCACACAGGCAAATATATTTGCATATGACTTCCTCCAGGGCAAGACATCAACGAATCATCGCACCATTTGCCAACACCAGATGCGAGTGTTGTGTCACGTCACGTCAAAAACTCATTATAATCACTGATGCTGTCTACACTGGATACAGTATGCAGATGTGCATTCAGTTTCTGATATACTCAATATACTGATATGTCAACACAGAACTGATCCCCAGACCTTAAAATGTGCATAAAGCCTTCTTGAACCCCAGTGTGTTAAACAAGATCTTAACTGCCCGTCCTTTCTCCGACACATCCGAGTTTATGCTTTCTGCCCTGCTCTTCACAGCAGTTCATTTCACTATTCAATAATTACTGGGTTCATTGAACTATGAAAAGTGTGATTCAACTCAAACAGCATTTGATGAATACATCACGGCACAGAGCTCCTTCATCTGCCTCCCAATTACACAGGGACATTAAGTGTTGAACACGCCCAGCTTTCACAACGCTGAAGGTCATGGTGTTCCCAAACTCTGGCCTCTCACTCCCATCTGCCAGTATCCCACTGATCTGTTCTAAATGTGCAACACACATGCCAGACTTCACCGATGAGTGTGAAAGCAGGTTGAGTATCATCAACTAGACCACAGGATCAGATGCCTCTGAATTATGTTTTTAGTTTCACACAGCTAAAAATAAAAAACCCTTATGATTTACACTAAAAATTCTTAAGTATACATTTTAAAATACTTAAATACTATTTTAAGATTATTTTTCTTTACCTTGAATAAAAGCCTGTTCACTCCAAGAATGATAACTATAAAGATAATTATAACGATAACTATATTTATGTCCACACTAACGAACGATAACGGTCTGTTTATTCTGTTGTTTACAACATGTGTTTACAACATGTTTTTGCTGTTCTTGTTGCATTTACACAATTTTAACCAGCAGATGTCCTCAGCATGCTATGTTTCGAGTGATTAGCTAGTGTAATCAATCTAATCCAATGGTGAATTTAGCTGACAAAGTCAATATAGTGGAATAAAAAAAACAAAACAACAACTAGTCTTTTTCACTGCAACTTCAAAGGAAGAAAGACAATGTTATCGAAACTAGCGCTGGATACCTGAGGTAATTTTATATTACACTGTTAAAGTATGCTAGCCTGGCATAATAATCTCATCATAATAATTCTCACCATTGATTCCGAGGGTATGACTGATTGTTTTCCATATATATCCATTTTCTTTAAAGTATCCTTGAAAGGGGGTTTGACTTGTCAAACAGTGGCTTTTTCTGGTCCTCTGCGATTAACTTCTCCGGAATGTCGTCTGCCATTTTAAATGCGCGAGCCCTTAAATTGGAATGGATTCTGATTGGCTGTCAGTGTTTTATCGTTCAACAGCTTCTATTTAGAATGATTTTTAGAACTATGTATTTATCGCTATCTTTATAGTTGTCGTTCTTGGTGTGAACAGGCCTTAAAACTCATATATGGTTAGATTTATGCTTAAAATAATGTAAAAAAATAAATAAATTCAAGGTTTATTTTATGAAAAGTCTTTATACATTACCTTTTGCAATCTTGCTTTTAAATGTGTCTTTTAAAAAAATTGGTCTTGAATAACTCCAGATGGCAATAGTTAAGAAAGATTCTGATCCTAAATCATTTTATGTCCTAACTGTGCGAAGCCCCATGGATATAATATAAAAGTTTTGCGACTGAACGCAAAGTTTCTCAGAGAGAACGCAAAAGCATTGAAATATCAACTTTCACCATGTTGCTTTATGGACTACATAGAATTGTGCAAGGAAGAGCGTTTTCTGATTTGTATGATTAATCTCACATGAGTAATATTTGGGTGTTGTTTTTCCAAAGGAACCTTGAAAGTTTTCTCTTATTCTGTCAAAAACTAAAGATCTATGTCAGCAGTTCTCCTGCTGACACACAAACCATTAAACGCTCTGCGGGGCGCTGAGAAAGAGAAAATAAGTTAATGTATGGGAAGCATTATTCAACAGAGCAGTCTGTCTGATTTGTTATAAAAATGGATGACAACACCTGTCAGTCACCCATAGCCAACCGGTGGAGGGGAATAGTGAGTCAGTCAGTTGTGAATTTTATAATGACATTCTAGGAGCAGGTACAATTTTACATTGTGGCAGAGATGGAGTTTTCAGACTTGCTTAGATAAATTGTCAATGCCAGAGACATCACTTTGTGCTTGCTTTATCACACTCACCCCCATTTGCATGCATTAATGTTCCTCTATCAATAGGAAAAAAATAAGACATTCCGGTTGATCTAGATAAAAAAAAATCTCAAACTAATAAGTGGGAAAAAATCAGTCTGACATGCTTTGTATTTTCTTGATCAGCCCATCCCCATCTTTGTTTTTCAAGTGCTTTGCTGCCTTCGTTTTTGCATATCAGTGAAAAGAAGGATAAGACTCGTAAGTGTTTCCTCGGCACACTTTTATCTAACTCTTACTTATCGTTTAGCAGCAGCAGGCTCACAGCCTTGACAGCACAGCACAGCACAGCTTAACAGGCTTAAAAAGGCAGATGCACGGTCAGAGCCAGATCACCACGTTCTGGGTCAAAGACCTGGATGTGATGAGGGAGATCTGGGATGCCTGGCAGATGTTCTCTTATCAAAAACTCAGCCATGATCTCCATTTGAAAGCCATCCTTAGTAAATGAATGCTGTTTATTGTGGGATGAGAGAACATAATAAGGAATATTAAGGAATGGGTTTGGTTAATGAATAACTTATTATTGATTGATTGATTGATTGATTGATTAAAGTCTCAGGTATGTTTGAGAAATGCATGTACTGTAGATCAAATCATCTTTATTTGTTGTGGTAAAGAATGTTTTTCTGATTCAAAGAAGGAAACTTTTCAATGCAACGTCTCAATGCAAAAGCGTGTTCTGTGTGAATGGCTGTACTGAAAAATATACTCTTACTCTCAATCATGCAGACAGAGTGGGTTCAAGTTAAAGGGCTGCTCTCACAAAACGCTATGTGAGATGAAAGGCAGTGGAATAAAATAAAAATGTAAGGTCTAAAGATGTATTTTTTAAAGTTGAACTTTTAACTTAAATGTGCAGTAAGTGATTTCTAAGAAGCACTGTTGATATTTGAAATCAACCCAAACAAACACACCCCTCTTTTCATTGCTCCACCCCCAAATAGCGAATAAACAATGTGGATGTCTCTTTTTCATAGCTGAAATGAAGCAAAATAAAAAATAAAGCAAAGATGATGAACGAACGGCAAGGAAGAACAAAAAAGGAGCATACAGTACACTAGAGTATATACAAGCAAGAATTTGTTGTTAGTTGCCAGCAGCACACCAGCTCCAGACAAACAATCACACTCAAAACTGTCGTGTTACTGTAGCTAACATTATAACAACAGCATATCTTGGTTCTGTGAAAACAGCAAAACCAATGTTACTCATGTAATGGATCAGAAACAATGCAACCCTGGCTTAGGTCTTTCCAGCAGTGGAAAGCTTTTCTAATATTAAAGAAAGCATGTTTTGTAAACCAGCCATTAAACGTTGCACCTCTCCGAGCAACATTGTAGTGATTCGTTCTGAATGAATCTGTGTTTTTGAATGAGTTGGTTCAGTGAATGATTTAAATGACTTACTCATGAAAGATGGTCACTTGCCGCCATTTAACAGATTAAGATATATCCAGTGTTTGGGAAAGTTACTTTTAAATGTAATGCATTACAATATTGCGTTACGCCCTAAAAAAAGTAACTAATTGTGTTACTTAGTTTATATGATAAGAATTGCATTATATTACTTTTTCTCACCTGGGCTGGGCTTGCTTGTTTGTTTTTTTAATAACAAAAAAGCATATTTACACCTGTACAGTAGAGGGTGCAACTCAAACAAATCTTTCTGCTGTGCTTCCATTCTGGATTAAAGAAGAATAGTATGAGAAGTTCAACACTCTTATTTCTAAATCTAATATAAAGTAATTTTTGCTTAGTATGGCTGAATTGGATAACTGAAGCTCAGCAGCAAAGACATTGGTTAATAAAGTGAGATTTAAAAATAAATGTGCATAATTTCATAATATATATTTAATTATTACAGGTTTGCATAAAATTCTTAGATTGTATTTCACTGTTTTTATTCATTTTGTGGAATACTGAATGTTTTCATGCAAGCATTATGAGTAAATGCATGTTCACATTTAGTCTACAACTACAATAACCATCATGTTTACACAGGACACGCAAAACCTCCACTCCTCGCTCCCTATTTCTTTCAACATGGGGACGGAAGAGCTGTCAGTCAATAAATGAGAAAAAGTAACTTGCGTTTCTTATTTGAAAATGTAACTCCGATATTTTGTAAATTGAAAAAGTATGTGTTACTTTACTAGTTACTTTTACGATTACGTAACTCAGATTACTTGTAATGCGTTACCCCAACACTGTCAAGCGTGGCTGCAAACAGGAAGGTCACAACAAGGGAGAGTTCAGGAATAGATCTGCTTTAATAAATCCGCACAGGAGAAACATAGGAACACAGGCAAAAGCATCCACATAACATAGACAACACCAGACAAAGAACACAGGAAACACTGGGCTTAAATAACAGGGAGAACTAATACGATAATTGACTGAACAGGTGAATGTAATCAATAATCAGACACACTGGGAAATTGGGTCACAGGGGAAAAACACAATGAAACATAGGAACCCGGACACACTTGATACAAAATCACTATGTGTGTGTGTGTTTGTGGCTACATTATTATAGATATTTTTGATGTATATTTTTCATTTTAACCCTAAAAGTTTAGCCTTGGGTACATCAGTAGGATCCTCTAAAACAGTATAGTACTTAATATGGCACCAGTGAAAACACAATGAGCACAAGACTGACGTTTAGGAGGATAAAAGTTGATGTTTCCATGTTGCTAGTTAATTAAAAAATTCTCAAGGTAAAAGTCATCTTTAATAAATTTTTTTTTTTTAATTCATTATCCATTTTTAATAGCTAACGTGATTCACTTTAAAATATAATATAAATTCCCCCAGCTATCAGATAGTCCATCACCAGCTAAATCTGTGAATGAGAAAAGACAAGAAGAAAACAAAGAAATCAATTTTTTGCCTCCTTAATTCTGCTTCTAATCTCATCCTTCTATCAGTACCCCCATTTTATTCTGTTCTGTCGGCAGAATGACTAATTGACAGGAACAAGATTTATATTATATCAGCCTATGCCTTCATCAAGTCTCCTCTTATAACGCATTTCTTTGCAAATAAGCAGTAAGGATCTAACTGCTCACACTTAATGTAAATTAATAAGCATGAACTGGATGCATGTAGTTAATAAATAGCATCATTCATTAATATTGTATGGGATGTGTCCCAGATGCACTTACTGATGGAAACGGGTGAATCAGGATGATAGAGCCTAATGCCAAGAAATGCAGTTTTAGATGCTGAAGTATGAGCATTCATTATGATGAATCATTTCCTGCAATAATATAGCAATCCTTCTGTATAGCTAAATGCTGAAGGTCACCACGACCCTATCAGACCTCAAACTTGAGTGGAGACCAGTTTCTAAATGAAGATGAGTAATACTGTTTGGAGACTCAGCTAAAACATTCATTTAAGTCACCTTGGAGCCAAACACTGGAATTATTTTTTACATACTGTATGTCATTTATCTCTATTACACTGTCAAGAGTCAATTATTCATTCCAGCAAAACAGGCTAAATGTATTTTCATTTTTATGTATATTATCACAAAATATTTGAGAGTGAAATAAGCATGATTTATCGCCACATCAGCTTAAAAGAATTGAAAAGAACAGTGTAGTAAACTAAAATTGTGCAAATCAATGTCAATCAAAACAGGCTTGTTCAGCAGTGTTGGCAAAATGAATTTAATGCTTCTGATGGCTGAAAGTGATATATCAAAGGTGAAATGTGTGAACATTTTGTTGTTTCAGTTTCAAGGTAGAGTTCACCCAAAAATGACTATTCTGTCATCATTTACACTTTACATTTATTTATTTTTTTCAGTGGAGAACAAAATTTTAAAAGAATATCCAGGCCGTTTTTTTTTCAATATGAAAGTGAATGAGAACTGGACTTGTCAAGCTTTAAAATGACAGAAAAAAAGCTGAAAATGTATTGATAAAATTATGTTGTTGTTATTATTATTATTATTATTATTATATTAATTATATATTTAAATATATATATGACACAATGATACAAAAAATGANCACAGTGATACAAACAGTGAAAAGGTAGGAGTGCTGTTATCACTAGAATATATATATATATATATTGCAGGGCTCTCAGCCAATCAGATTCGAGAACCAGAAAGAACTGTTGTGTATATATATTGATTAATATAACTAAAAGGTTTGGAAAGACATTTGACTTAAAGGAATAGTTCACCCAAAATTGAAAATTATCCCATAATTTACTCACGCTCAAGTCATCCTAGGTGTATATGACTTTCTTCTTTCAGCCAATCGGAGTTATATTAAAAATATCCTGGCTCATCCCAGCTTTGTAATGGGATTGAATGCTTTTGAATTTCCAAAAAGCACATCCATCCATCCGACTCCAGTGGATTAATTAATAAAGACCTTCTGAAGTGAAGCGATGGGATTTTGTAAGAAAAATATCGATATTTAAATCTTTATAAACTATAATCACTGGCTTCCATTAACTGCTGTACATAAGTCGAGTTCCGGCAGAAGAGTGACCTCTGACCCGATGCATGACATAGGAGTAGCATAAACTTAGATGAGATGATTTGCCTCTCAAACAAACAGGGCTGGGCAACAAACTCAAGCTCCTAATATCTTATATCAAAATCCTCGGATATTTCTCTTTAAAAATTCTCATTCTAGACATCTAAATCTGACTGGTGTTTTGTTTTACTCTATCCTCTGCGCTTTCGCATTCATCAATACATCATGTGTCAGGTCAGAGGTCACTCATCCACCACAACTAAACTCGCGTACGGCCGTTGCTGGAAGCCAGTTATTATAGTTTATAAAGTTTTAAATATGGATATTGATCTTACAAAAACACGTTCTTTTGTAAATGTATACATTTATGTTAAAATTTATTATTTATTTATTTATTTTATTATTATTGTTGTTGCTATTAATAATACTTTATGGCGAAAAGGGTTAATGTGTGTGGGGGGAATTAAATGTTAAAATTGTATGGAGCTCTTTGTTAATGCTTTGGGAAATTAAAAAAAAACATTGATAATAGGAAATATTCAAAAATATGAATATGTAATAAATTAGATTTGTTTGAAGTGCTTTTGCTGGTGTGATGTTAGACACAGAGTTGACTGAACCGGATAATGGTGCTTTAAAGTTCCATTCAAAGATAAACTGGATGGAGAGTTTGCTCAAAGACAGGTTGGAAAAGCAATCATGCTTCAGTGCACTTTTTACAAAGATGTCTTGGCCAAAAGCTCATTGCATCAACCTGCCAGACAGATGGCTCTCAAGTTCTGCATGTGCTATTGTCAAGTCTTCACATTCACCGAGTCAGAAAAACGAACTTTTTCTACCATCTGTTCCCTGAAAACTTTAGCCTCATGCAGCTAGACTCCCTTCTCGGTGCTTTTCATCTTCCAGAACATACAGAATCAACACAAGTCTGTGAATTAAAGGAGTCTTTTCATAGCGCTCGCTGGCTGTAAATAGTTCGACATAGAGTTTAAAATCACATTTCATAGCAGCTGCTATGGAAGTCGATGTGATTTGTTTTGCATTCTATATAAGTCTGCTCATCAGCAGGAGTTAATAGAGGCCACCCTTTCTGAATTGGGTTATAATGTGGCTCTCTCTCCCACGATTTGCTAGAACCCAGGGTCAGATATTTAAAAAGAGAAGTTTCATTGTTATGATACAGCCCTTAAAGTGAGGGAAATGTTCCTGATCAGACTGTACAGTATTCTCTTTGGGATGTAGCAAGTCGTCCGGGTAATGTAAGACTGTCTCTCACGTACTTTAAAGGACTTTAGTCTCTGAAAGTTTTGTGACTTTGTGTTGAGCATGGTGATTTATCATCATTGTGGAATGGCATTTTCAGATCTAAGTCCCCAAAACAATCCATTGGAAAGTTTTTAAACAAGCTGACCTTTAAAAATTACCCTGTTACATTCGTGATGGAGCTCTGCACAT
>RJVU01011283.1:607688-619627 GCA_003731715.1 Anabarilius grahami | reverse complement strand
TTTTCAATATACTGTATATATATACATAATGTGTTAAAACAGATGTACTGATCATTTGAAAAAGAGCAACGATGGATATATAGATAAAACTAAATAATGTGACAATGTTGGTATCTTTGTAACTAGCTAATTTTCATTGTATTTTCTGTTACAGTCACCCATGATGATGCTCTGTGTGTGATCGCAAACCCTGCCTTTGTAGTGTACTCCTCCATCGTATCCTTCTATGTTCCTTTTATAATAACGCTGCTAGTATATGTGCAGATCTACGTGGTACTGCAAAAGAGACGGAAACGTGTCAACACTAAACGCACATGCCCTGTTACAGACATGGATATGAGCTCGAATTTAAAGGTGAGAACAGCTGTTTGATGACGAGTTATGAAAGTTTCTACTTACTTGGCACTCCAGTATAGATTAGTGAACTGGGATTGTTAAAAAACTGCAGTGTCAATGAATTTCATAGTAATACATCAGCATTGTAATTCCCATTAGCAGCATATCAGTAATGAGCAGTTGGATAGTAATGAATAGTAGTACATATGTGCATCAGAATTACCTTTTCCTTTTTTTGCTTGTATTGATTCTTCCAACATACAGCAAATCAATGCAGGAAATTGCCGCTGCTTCATATCAATGTTATTATACTGTAATACATTGTTAGTATTTCCATTGTTTTACACAGAGCAGCGACAACCAGGCTTCTCCATGGAGCGCATAGCATTATTCAAAGAAACTGATAGCTTATCTACCCATCCTAAGCTTCTTCAAGGGCATCAGTGCATTATTGAGAGGCATTTGTGTTTAGGGAGTTCTCATACTGTGTCCTGACGGCATAAGTAAACATTGCATCTCCTATCCGTGGTTTGTCACTGCTGTGTCTCCTCCAAAGCATTCTGATGTGAAAGCAGGCTTTAGATCAACATCATGTTTTTTTCAGGAATGCTTACATTTTGAAGTGCAAAACTCATCCTTATCCTTCTATATAGCAAGTGTCTTGTTTTTTTTTTTAAATGCTGAACTTTTGGATTTAGATCTGAAATGATCTTTAAATTATCTGCTTCCAAAACGTATGCTTTGTGTACTGAGAAAGCAAAGCTTTAGCAATCCTGCCGAGCAGGTAATTTAAAATGTTAAAGGATTAGGAAACTTTTCCTAGAGCATTACCTATAAACATGATCTATAAGCTGGCATTTGCAAAAAAAAATATCACTGTAACCGAATGGAACTGCCAACCTTGCAGTTGTATGTTCCTCCGATTTTTATAATTGCAAATAAATTTAAACCGAACCTGGGGCGGGACAACTAATTCCTTTCTGGTCTAAATCTGTCAAAACAGTCTGGTGTTTCTCCCATGTGTGTTTCAGAAATGCACTCACCCTGATGATGTGAAACTGTGCACTGTGATCGTCAAGTCCAGTGGGAATTTTCCTGTGAACAACAAAAATGTGGTACAGCCAATTTTATTCTTGCTTTCAAAATATCTCTCTCACAGGATTTTTGAGCTGCTGTTTGTCATATCCACCATGAGTATTGAGGACAGATGACATTTGAGAAATGACAATGTGTCACCAAATATTAAATGTTAATCTCTGCAGCCACAGTTTGCTTTATATGAAGTTATATTGACTGAAACAATAAACAAGGTGTTCTGAAATTAACTGTTTGATAGAGTAAACCGTTAGTCGTAGTGGATTCTTTGCTTTTTATATCAAGGCTCTTGTGATCTTGTGCACTTCAGCTATGCACTTAGACAAAATTACTTATTTTTTACCTCTTTTTTGTTAGATCTTCATAAAGGAGGTGGTAAACAATGGGGACGACATTCAAATGGATGAGATCACAAACTTAAACCCTCCGAGACAGAGGAAGCAGGATCAGTCTGGTGCAGGTCAACAACACAGCAGGCTGGTTAACTCTAATGTAAGAGAGACTGACATATCACCCCGATCGCCTGAAGCAGGTGTCAAACCTGAAAGAAATGGCAACACCAGCAATATCACAAAAGGGGCCAAAGCATTTGAGATCCAGGTCTCCCCCACTGGCAAAACACAGACATCAGTCAAAACTCTTAACAAACGCAAAATCTCCCAGCAGAAGGAGAAGAAGGCCACTCAGATGTTAGCTATTGTCCTTGGTAAGTGTGTTATGTTATTTGATGTTAAAATACTTTAAAGGGGACCTATTATGCCCCTTTTTACAATATGTAATAAGTCTCAGGTGTCCCCAGAATGTGTATGTAGAGTTTCAGCTCAAAATACCCAACAGATCATTTATTATAACATGATGTAAATGGCAATTTTTGAGTAGAAGCAAAATATTCTGATTTTGTGTATGTGTCTTTAAATGCAAATGAGCTGCTGCTCCCCACCCCCTATTCAGAAAATGCCTTTACAGCTTGTCCCTCGGATACTCTGCCAAAAACGAACAAAACTTCTGTTTGGTTTTGATTATCATCTCTATCACAGTCACGCTCTCGTGACATTGCAGTTCTTCATCATCATGAAAGTTTATTATTTGTATGTGTTTTAAAGCCATATCAGTTTAAACTTCTGATATATGGTTTTCTGAGCGCACACATCTAAAGCACGCGCACAGAAAGCTGGATGTCAGATGTCAGAGTTCTCCTTTACATGTTAATATTGTGCTTAAACTGTCAAAAACACACAAGGTTATGTCAAAAACACAAAATTCACAAACATTGTCGGTTCTGTCTGTGAACGTAAACAGCAGGGAAAGAAATCGCATGTGTGTATTCGATCTGTGTATTAAAGTGACAGCAGCATAATATCCAGTACCTACTGCTGCCTGTATATGCTTTTAATATGAATCAAACAACAAAAGAAAAACAGAAAATTACTTACTGCCTCTTGATTGAATAACTTTAGAAGCTTTAATAAGAATAAATTTCTTACTTGAATGCTGCTGTTAAATGTTCTGGTGAGGAGATAAACATGGAGGACTGTGTACAGCTCACTCAGGGGAGGAGCTAAGCTAATAGGACAGATTCCGTTGCCAGTCTTGGCGGGGCCTGTTTCAATGTGACATCATATTGGAGTACTTTCCTGAACAGCTCATTTTGAGACACTCGCTGCATCCGAAATTACGTACTGTCTGAGTAGACACTATATTTGAATTTACTTTAAGACCGTTAAAAAAGTATGCTCTATCTATATAGTATGAATATGGGTAGTATGAATGAAATTGATACGTACTACATCCACCATGTTGTTACTGTCACATGACCTACCAGCTTCAGTTGCATTGCTTCACTTCCATTCATAAATCCCCTTCTGTGCCCTCACGGGATAGTAAAGTGTCGATCGAATGTGCATTTCAGAATCTCGCCGGAAGTAGCAGGTCATATGGGGACTTTACGCCCACTGTTTTTCGACTACTATGTATTCGGACATACTACTCTTTTGCGGTACTGTTTTTTCGCATACTATAAAGTAGGGAAGTATTCATTTTCAGACGCAACGACTGTTTCCGATTTAAGGGAAAAATACAAATGGAGTGGATGGATATTTACCACACACTGTGGACACATAATTATGTTCAAAAACAATATAAAAGTGAATCTTGCATAATAGGTCCCCTTTAAAACATTTGTTGGTTGATTTGCTCGTAAAGCAAACAATGTGGCTCCGTGGCACTTTGAAAACATTTCTGTTTATTTGATCATTACCAAAGGCTTTAGATATAGAAAGAAGGTACACTTATATTACTTACGAATGGGAGAAAGTGCAACTCGCAATATGGCGGAATAAGTCCCACCTTCTAAATAAAATAACAAATCGCGATTGGTAAAGTCATCACGTCACTGCAGCTGAAATTAGAAGCTCTGGTTGCTATAAAACAGTCTGTTCTGAGACGCACGCTTAGGACTGCACAGCTTTTTTAATGCTATGCGAGCATAAGAAACAAAATTTATGAGAACAATATTGTCAGATTTCAATGGTGATTTCAAATATGAAATTTAATCGTTAGTTTGGTGTACAGCTTTGGAGAATTTGATGTTTCCCCATTCAAAGAGATGTGTGCTGTACTTGCATGACTGAAATAACTGCCCGAGAGGTGTTTCAAAGATGCCGCAAAGTGAAATGACTTGCCTTAAAGAGACTTTGTCATCACGACCAACCTGACAACAGCAACACTGGCTCAGCCAATAGTGTGACCCTGGGGGTGGTAATATCTGATTGCCTAACCAATAGCAGACAGACGAAGTGTTCTGTTTTAATTTTTGCCGTTTTGTTGGTCATGCAAAAATAATGGAGCAAAAATTGCACACTTCAGTGTTAACAATACTGTTTGTTTTATTGTATGTTCAGTAAAAAATGGCATTTCATCTTCCATTTTAGTGAGCTACACAATATTACATGAAATTAAAAACATGCCTCTGCAAAACCCCTGAATGAAACAGTTTATATATGTTTTCAACTCTAAGGCACAGTTTATTAGCATTGCCCACCCAAATATTTTCTTTAACATCTTTGTCTGCTTATTTTCAGGTGTATTTATCATCTGCTGGCTGCCGTTCTTCATCACACACATTGTGAACACTTACTGGCAAGTTCCTCCTGAACTCTACACTGCCTTTACGTGGTTGGGCTACGTGAACAGTGCAGTAAATCCCATCATATACACTACTTTCAACATTGAGTTTCGCAAAGCTTTCATTAAGATTCTACACTGTTGAGAGAGAACTCACTTCAATGGAGCAGAAGGGATGGAAATAATACCTCATCTGCAGTGGACACACTGTAAAACTTTATTTAAAGAATCAAAATCAGATCCCATGTGGACTATGGCCTGGGGACTACATCTCTCTTGCATTTCACTGAGATTAAAACTAAAGGAATGTATATAAATTGTCTGTATTATAAAAAATGATTTTGTTCCAAGATCATATCGCCCAAAAAAGAAAAGAAAAATGCATATAAAAACCCTGGGGGAGATGGGGCTTTTTAAGCAGTTATCTTCAGCACAGACAAAAATGCTTGTTTGGAATACTAATTCAAGCAATGCCTTTGCTTATCTGTTTGTCAGTATTATTTTTGATTATTTTGCTCAAAACATAAATGCATCTACAGTAGGTGGAAATTCTAAAGCATGGTAGTACATGCAGTACTGTGATACAAGCAGATGCTTCGTAGTAACCAATAGGCCATGCATTGCATGGAGGTGGTAATTTTTTCTGTTGAAAAGCTTATTTATGTCAGTCATGTCTGCAATGTTATGTCACACATTTATGATGTGTTTGTTAGATGTTCTCTCGGCAACTAACAGCAGGCAGAAACCTTAATACATTCAGCAAAGTCAAACTGTAATTTCTGTACAAATATCAAAGCATTTGTGCCACGCCTACAGCAAAGTGGATTTAACATTTTAAAAAAGGAGAGAGAATAAATATAATTTCAGTAAAATGCTGAGATTTTTCAAACAAAATAACCTTGACCGTTGTTTGTCAACCTTCCTGATGGAAGTATTAACCATTTCAGTTCCTTTTTTGGCCTTGTGGAAGTGAAGATAATACTGACAGAGTGAAATGGGAGAATAAGGATGAAATGCATGCAGTCCCTGGGGATTGGTTTGTGTGAACAGAGGACGAGAGCATCAGCCAAAAGTGTCAGCAAAATGAGTGTAAATTTAATTTAAGGTTCCTTTTTACTATTTATTATGTTTATATACATAGCTTTTCATGCTTTATATGACACGCCTTGAATGTGATGGGCCTGCCGTTGCAATGTAATGCATGTTCTCATGAGATGTATGTCGCACAATGATATAGGCTTATGAATAAAGTAATTGTGCACTGCCGGATTACTGTATCATGACAGATGTTTTAGTGATATAAAGCTACAATATCTGCTATCTATGGTGGCCAAGAGAGCTCATCACGCTGCGAATGAAGAAAACATGCAAATAGAAAAAACACCAGCAAATCAAGAAAACATCTTCATCGGCTTGATAACACATGCTGCAAATACTCACAATGCAACCAAATACAGAAACACGCTGCAAATACTCACAACACAACCAAATACAGAGACGCCCTGCAAATACTCACAATGCAACAACATACAGAAATGTGCTGCAAATAGCACAAAACTCAATGCACTGCAACTGAGGAAAACACATGCAAATAAGAAAACATCTCATCAGTTTGACAACACGTGCAGCAAATACTCACAATGCAACCAAATACAGAAAAGCACTGCAAATATTCACAATGCAACAAAATACAGAAACAAGCTGTAAATATCACAGACCACAACGGAAAGGTTTCAAAGGAACCCCAACAAGTGACCAACCTGGCTGGGATATGCTTATTGTTCAATGTCTACTCGTCAGTGGTGCTGACGATGGCCTGAAAGGTGAGATTTTTTGTTTATTTTAACATCCTGATCGGATGTGCGTGGGGAGTATTTGCAGCGCTTTTCTGTATTTGGTTGCATTGTGAGTATTTCTGTATTTGTGTTGTGAGTATTTGCAGAGCATTGTTGTATTTGGTAGCGTTGAGAGTATTTGCAGTGCGTTTCTTTACTTGGTTGTGTTGAGAGTATTTGCAGAGCGTTTCAGTATTTGGTTGCATTGTGAGTATTTGCAGAGTGTTTCTGTATTTGGTTGCGTGCAGCGCATTTCTGTATTTGGTTGCGTTGTGAGTATTTGCAGCGCGTTTCTGTATTTGGTTGCGTTGTGAGTATTTGCAGCGCGTTTCTCTATTTGGTTGCATTGTGAGTATTTGCAGCTCATTTTTTGTATTTGGTTGTGTTGTGAGTATTTGCAGCGCGTTTCTGTATTTGGTTGCATTGTGAGTATTTCTGTATTTGGTTGCGTTGTGAGTATTTCTGTATTTGGTTGCGTTGAGAGTATATGCAGAGCGTTTATGTAATTGGTTGCATTGTGAGTATTTGCAGAGCGTTTCTGTATTTGGTTGTGTGCAGCGCATTTCTGTATTTGCTTGCATTGTGAGTATTTGCAGCGCATCTTTTGTATTTGGTTGCGTTGTGAGTATTTCTGTATTTGGTTGCATTGTGAGTATTTGCAGTGCGTTTCTGTATTTGGTTGTGTGCAGCGCATTTCTGTATTTGGTTGCATTGTGAGTATTTGCAGAGCGTTTCTGTATTTGGTTGCGTTGCGAGTATTTGCAACTTGTGTCTGTATTTTGTTGCATTGTGAGTATTTGCAGCACATTTCTGTATTTGATTGCATTGTGAGTATTTGCAGTGTGTTTCTGTATTTGGTTGCGTGCAGTGCATTTCTGTATTTGGTTGCGTTGAGAGTATTTGCAGCGCGTTTCTGTATTTGGTTGCATTGAGAGTATTTGCAGAGCATTTCTGTATTTGGTTGCATTGAGAGTATTTGCAGAGCGTTTCTGTATTTGGTTGTGTTGTGAGTATTTGCAGTGCGTTTCTGTATTTGGTTGCGTTGTGAGTATTTGCAACTTGTTTCTGTATTTTGTTGCATTGTGAGTATTTGCAGCGCATTTCTGTATTTGGTTGCGTTGTGAGTATTTGCAGTGCGTTTCTATATTTGGTTGCGTGCAGCACATTTCTGTATTTGGTTCTTTTACTCCATAAAGTTCACAGGAAAGTCTATATCCAGAGTTCTCACAAGGTTTACGATGATGAACAAACAAAGATTTTGATTTTGGATAGCTACAGTGGCCGAGAGAGCTTGACGCTCTCTCTGCCTTATTTGGTTGCGTTGAGAGTATTTGCAGAGCGTTTCTGTATTTGGTTGTGTTGAGAGTATTTGCAGCGCGTTCCTGTATTTGGTTGCATTGTGAGTATTTGCTGTGCGTTTCTGTATTTGGTTGCGTTGTGAGTATTTGCAGAGCGTTTCTGTATTTGGTTGCATTGTGAGTATTTGCAGTGCGTTTCTGTATTTGGTTGCATTGTGAGTATTTGCAGCGCGTTTCTGTATTTGGTTGCATTGTGAGTATTTGCAGTGCGTTTCTGTATTTGGTTGCGTGCAGTGCATTTCTGTATTTGGTTGCGTTGTGAGTATTTGCAGCGCATTTCTGTATTTGGTTGCGTTGAGAGTATTTGCAGAGCGTTTCTGTATTTGGTTGCATTGAGAGTATTTGCAGAGCGTTTCTGTAACTGGTTGTGTTGTGAGTATTTGCAGTGCGTTTCTGTATTTGGTTGCATTGTGAGTATTTGCAGCGCGTTTCTGTATTTGGTTGCGTTGTGAGTATTTGCAGCGCGTTTCTCTATTTGGTTGCATTGTGAGTATTTGCAGCTCATTTTTTGTATTTGGTTGCGTTGTGAGTATTTGCAGCGTGTTTCTGCATTTGGTTGAGTTGTGAGTATTTGCAGCGCATTTCTGTATTTGGTTGCATTGTGAGTATTTGCAGCGCAGCTTTTGTATTTGGTTGCGTTGTGAGTATTTCTGTATTTGGTTGCGTTGTGAGTATTTGCAGTGCGTTTCTGTATTTGTTGTGTGCAGCGCATTTCTGTATTTGGTTGCATTGTGAGTATTTGCAGCGCGTTTCTGTATTTGGTTGCATTGTGAGTATTTGCTGAGCGTTTCTGTATTTGGTTGCGTTGCGAGTATTTGCAACTTGTTTCTGTATTTTGTTGCATTGTGAGTATTTGCAGCACATTTCTGTATTTGGTTGCATTGTGAGTATTTGCAGTGCGTTTCTGTATTTGGTTGCGTGCAGCGCATTTCTGTATTTGGTTGCGTTGTGAGTATTTGCAGCGCGTTTCTGTATTTGGTTGTGTTGAGAGTATTTGCAGAGCATTTCTGTATTTGGTTGCATTGAGAGTATTTGCAGAGCATTTGTGAGTATTTGCAACTTGTTTCTGTATTTTGTTGCATTGTGAGTATTTGCAGCGCATTTCTGTATTTGGTTGCGTTGTGAGTATTTGCAGTGCGTTTCTATATTTGGTTGCGTGCAGCACATTTCTGTATTTGGTTCTTTTACTCCATAAAGTTCACAGGAAAGTCTATATCCAGAGTTCTCACAAGATTTACGATGATGAACAAACAAAAATTTTGATTTTGGATAGCTACAGTGGCCGAGAGAGCTTGACGCTCTCTCTGCCTTATTTGGTTGCGTTGAGAGTATTTGCAGAGTGTTTCTGTATTTGGTTGCATTGTGAGTATTTGCAGTGCGTTTCTGTATTTGGTTGCGTTGTGAGTATTTGCAGCGCTTTTTTGTATTTGGTTGCGTTGAGAGTATTTGCAGAGCGTTTCTGTATTTGGTTGCATTGTGAGTATTTGCAGCGCGTTTCTGTATTTGGTTGCATTGTGAGTATTTGCAGTGCGTTTCTGTATTTGGTTGCGTGCAGCGCATTTCTGTATTTGGTTGCGTTGAGAGTATTTGCAGAGCGTTTCTGTATTTGGTTGCATTGAGAGTATTTGCAGAGCGTTTCTGTATTTGGTTGTTTTGTGTGTATTTGCAGTGCGTTTCTGTATTTGGTTGCGTTGTGAGTATTTGCAGTGCGTTTCTATATTTGGTTGCGTGCAGCGCATTTCTGTATTTGGTTCTTTTACTCCACAAAGTTCACAGGAAAGTCTATATCCAGAGTTCTCACAAGGTTTACGATGATGAACAAACAAAGATTTTGATTTTGGATAGCTACAGTGGCCGAGAGAGCTTGACGCTCTCTCTGCCTTATTTGGTTGCGTTGAGAGTATTTGCAGCGCATTTCTGTATTTGGTTGCATTGAGAGTATTTGCAGCACGTTTCTGTATTTGGTTGCGTTGAGAGTATTTGCAGAACGTTTTTGTATTTGGTTGCGTTGAGAATATTTGCAGCGCGTTTCTGTATTTGGTTGCATTGAGAGTATTTGCAGCGCGTTTCTGTATTTGGTTGCGTTGTGAGTATTTGCAGAGCGTTTCTGTATTTGGTTGCGTTGTGAGTATTTGCAGAACGTTTCTGTATTTGGTTGCGTTGAGAGTATTTGCAGCGCGTTTCTGTATTTGGTTGCGTTGAGAGTATTTGCAGCGCGTTTCTGTATTTGGTTGCGTTGTGAGTATTTGCAGAGCGTTTCTGTGTTTGGTTGTGTTGAGAGTATTTGCAGCATATTGCAGCAAACTGATGAAGATGTTTTCTTAATTTGCTGGTATTTTTTCTATTTGCATGTTTTCTTGCAGCGCGTCAAGCTCTCTCGGCCACTGTAGCTATCCGATATCAAAATCTTTGTTTGTTCATCAATGTAAACCTTGTGAGAACTCTGGATATAGACTTTCCTGTGAACTTTATGGAGTAAAAGAACACTGGAGCCTAAACGAAGTTCTTCTCTAGCCTCAGGGTTGACTTAAATGATGTGGCACAGAACGTTTGATATGAATGCATGTTCTGTGGACAACACAATGACATTAGCCCCATGGCAACCATCTGTGGACACAGCTGATGATCAACACACTGCTTTTTGTTGGCTATGCACACACCACTACACTGCAAAACTTAGGGCTACACAAACTTAGCAAAAGTACACAAAAAGTAGTTTAGATTTGCATTTTGTTAGAATCCATATATAATTCAAAATCCCTGGAAACAATGTTAAAGTCCAAAGCCCTCAACCGGCCCACAACCACCCTGAGCCGTGACGTCAAAACTCAGCAGAAAGAGAAAAATATCCATTGCCTTCTTTTAAAAGCCTCCACAAAACCTTCTGAATGGCCGTCAATAGAGAAACTATTTACCACTTTTAAATTCTTGTAAAATCTTAAATATTCTTTAGTTACAAAAAAATAACTTTAATTATATACTAATACTTTGGAATTAAGTGTAAACTTAACATATAACAATAAATGTATCACACAATTTCAGTGTCGTCTATCCCTCAGATGTTCTGTTGTTTTGTTATAAGTTCTTATATGATCTATTCTTTTTTCCTCATTGTTGTCTTTGTTTTTTTTTTTTTTTCTCTGTGAAAAATCAAAAACACTACAATAAATGTGTTAAAAGAAATCAGTGTGTAAGGTACAGGGACATGTTATAAATCATCATCCAGCATTGATTGTGAAAAACAAATCACTGTCAGAGCTCCCAGGGTCATCCGTATAGACATGCATTGAAGGCTTTAAGATGAGATTAAATCTGGTGCTTGACCCTCAATGATGGAGATGTGTAGGGCACATCATGGCATGTAGTCATCCATTGCACATTTCTAAATAAAATCTGCTAAGAACATTTTTCATCCCTTGCTTGCATTCCAATCACAAATTCGGATAGATGTGGACGTGCTGTATATGAAGTCTGTGAATACGGATTTTGCTCAGACAAATGAGAAACACTTGAGCAAAGTAAACTCCATGCTTGGCTTTTCAATAGAAACAGATTAAAAACTTTAAATTCTTCAAGCCTTATTAGCTGACTAAATTACCTCTTAAAAATAGCTTCAGCTTGGTAAATTGCACTAAATATTCCTGGATGGAAACTGCGACATTCTGTGTAAGAAATGTCATGAATTTGGACAGTTTCTAATAAACTAAATTGCTCTTTGATTCCCTGCAATCAGGTCTACTTTTCTTGTGAGTCAATGAACAAATGCAAAGACAGGTTTCATCGTTAGACACGCCGTTCAACAGCCCTTGATTGCTGTCGGCACTTAACAGGAAAGGGGTCACGTGGATAGAAAATTAAGTCATTTTGAAGATGTGACAGATGACAGAAAGTAAGTAAGGTAGGAAAACAGTTACGAATCATTTGAACTCATTTGAATCATTTGAATTACAATATAACAGCTGACAATTTTAAATTAAGTCATTCACTTTACTAATTCAATCATGGACAACATGTTTTGGACTCATTTGTTTCTTCAACACATAGTCCAGTCATCTTTTGGACTTAAATCTTTGATCTGAAAATGTAGGGCTGAGAATGTGTTCTGAAGGCAAGTACAGAGAAAGAGAGAGAGAGAAAAGGAGGGAGGGTGTGTGAGGGCTCCCAAAGCGCTGCAGCTATAATCACTTGCTTG
>RJVU01011283.1:582090-597916 GCA_003731715.1 Anabarilius grahami | reverse complement strand
ATGAGGAAAGTGTCCGCAGATTACTCATGCTAACAATTTATATGCTGATGGTGAAGTGTGGTCTAAACATGCACTGGAGGAGTCACTTACATTCCATACCTGTTCAGGCAGACGCTTTCTTATCTCACCCCCTGAAATCGTGTCTGGGATTTTCAGGACTTCACTGAGAACTTCAGTTAACCGAACAATCTCTGCAGAAAAATAGAGATGATGCAGCTGAATGTCACACATTTTTGCTATTGTTTGTTTTTTCAGGGCTTTCCACACACTAGTGATCATTTGAATAAAAATTTGCAAATGGCCAGCCAATGATTGACAGCCGTTTAGCTACTCTAATGGAGGAGCATCTTAATTGGCAGTGTATAATGCAAGATAAAATCGTAGCGCAGGGGATTTAACTGTGCTATCCACACTGCATTTTTAGTAATCTGATGTACAAGATTAATCATATTCAGCTCAATACAACACTGCAACAAAATGAGCAGACGCTTATTAAACTAATGCTTGAACACAAACATTGAATTCATTATCATGATCACTAATTCAGTTAGAAATTTTACTGAAGGTGACCTGATGAAGATACAATCGCAGAGGAACTGGGGTGTTGATAAAAGATGCAACAATGTTGGTTCATTGCTCATTGTTATTTCAGAAGGAACAAGACCAGTGAGACAACCGAGCAAACGTCTACTGAGACTTCAGAAATGCATTTTGTCTGTATATAATCGAGCACTATTATAGTCTTCATTAAACAGAAACAAGAACAAAAATGAGGTTTGTTACCACAGAAAGCAGGTCGCTGGCTGCAGTCTTGGTGCCAGCATTGCTGCATGACACCGATCATGTCCTCGCACTCAGGGGGCTTGTCTTCAGGGATCTTCTCTACACCAGGCCTTTTGCCAGATGACACTTTGATTAATATTTCTGTCATAGACAGACCTGTGACAAGAAGAATAGAACAAATAGCTTGGAGTGTTATTTTTGTACTAAACAAACTCCAAATAATGAGTTTAACAATACAAACACAACCTGTGCTTCAAGCACTCTCATAACAAACAGTGCAAAAGGCACTTGCTACAAATTCAGTGCAAAATGGGCCTGAAACTCTTTTTCTCTTAATAAATAGTGGGTGAAATGTGTTTCAGAAATACTGACTAAAATTCAATGGGTAACAGTTGCAAATTAGCTTACAAGAAGCTGCCACTTAGCAGGGACTGACTAGTTTGAGTCCAAATATTAGTTTGTAGTTATTAACATACATTTTTCATAAATTAAAGTTTGTTTGTTTGATGGAGTTCATTTGTTTGATCTTTTTTTCCTCTTGGGTTGAATGACAAATGCAACATTACAATTTATGTAAAAATCTGTGGAAAGTGCCATAATTAGGAATAATATATACCTTGATATGGGCGCTGTTGAGTGAGAATTTCCCACATAATAATAGAAATGCTGCCAACAGAGAATGGTTATATGATTATTTCATGGCATATCATAACTCGCTGTCAAATTGTCAATTTATGCACATTCTGTAATGTTCTTTAACTCTCACCTGTACACATCATACTTTGTTCCGGGAGGTTCAGGATTCTGGGTAAAGGTTTCTGGAGGCACATAGTTTATGTTCCCTCGAGCTGTCAGGTGTTCAATAAACTCAGTCTTACTAGAAAACTCCTCCCATTTAATGAGGCCAAAATCTGAAATCTTTAAAGAGCAAATATTGCCTGAAACTGCAACAAAACTATGAGGTTGTATATTTTAACCTAACATATTGCATATATGTAGAAAGTAACATTAACCAATGATAATAAAAGCTACCAACTTATTGTAAAGAGTTAGCAAAACCACTAGCTCTCTTTTCTGTAGTCTCCTTTTATCAGAAATTGTGAAATATTATCTGACTCACCTTTACGTGAAGATGATCATCAAGAAGAATGTTAGCAGGTTTCAAGTTTAAATGAAGGATGGGCGGTTTCATGCTGTGCAGAAAATTCATGCCCATCGTCATCTCATGGATCATTTGGAATTTCTTGGGCCACATTAAGAAATGACTGCTGAGAAGGTTATCCAAGGATCCCTTTCTCATATATTCCATCACTAAAGCAGGTGGATCTTTGCTTATTCCATAAATGGAGATTAAATAATTGAACTTCATTCTTCCAATTTTGGACATCTCTATCATGTTCCTATTGAGTCATAAAAATATAAAATAACTGATCATAAAATAATATGTATATATAAAAACATTTTATATTAGAACATATAAATGTAGATAAAAATAATACAAATATAACGATAGCCAAAAATCTACAGACAATATATATATATATATATATATCAGTATGCATATTTACATTTACTGTAGTTAACTTTCAATAAACATTAACTACAGTCTGTTTATACTACTTCTATTGTGTCAACTGCCAACTACTTACAACCACAATTAACAGTATACCTTCTACTACTTTCACATTTTACCGTACCTGTAATCATCATTGGTTGTGGTCTTTAGGGCACATGTTTCCCGCAAGACTTTAAGCTTCACCTTATAGACTCGACCAAACTTGCGCTCAGCCACTTTCTCCCAGTCATTTTCAAAGTCATCTTTTTTAAAATGAGTAATTCTCTCCAGGTTGCCATCTCTGAAAGAATCCTTTACACTGGAATTAGCTGCTGTCATTTTGTTTTCCAGGCTCAGGAAATAAAGACTCTGCCCTTCAACATTTCTTCTTGTCACATAGAAACCAGGTCAAGGAAATGCATATTAAACAAAAAGATCTGCTGGTTTTGGTGGGAGGAGTCAGAGCACTGATTATTAGAATAGAAATGCAACAAAGCCAGTTTTGAAAGAGTCACACAGGTGAGGTTGAGAGATTTGTGCGGGACACCTGATAACTGGATATACCAGCTTCATGTTTTTACATAACAGTAGGGACTGCCTCATAAGGCATGTGTGCACATTTGTGGTTTGATGTTAGGGAAGCAGTTGCATTTTCAAAGATATTTGTTGTTAAATATTTAATTGAAGGGTTTTATGATTATCTTACAGCTCAACATTGTTTAATCAACACACACAACACCATTTATAAAGAGCATGTCACATTTTCATTATAATTACTATTGTTCTCTGGAAGCTTTCCCATTGTTCATTAATCTCTCAAGCACTACCTGTTGAATATCTTGGCACATTAGCAAAAACCTGTGAAGTGAATGTTATTCTAACTCAAAGTGTGATGCAAATTAACTTTCAATGACAGGCTTTCAAATTTAATGTAATAATACTAATAACAGTAATTAACAATTAAGCAGCGAGCAGCAGTTTTGAACCGAGGTGACGATGCCATGCCTCTCCTTCAAAGCCTTACAAGAACGCCGAGTTCTTGTAAGGCTTTGAAGGAGAGACTTGACATGCAGCCGCTGCGATTCAGGCTTTGTCAGGCACCCGAAGAGACACTTCATCCCTTAAGAGGTGCACAAAAAGCCAGCCACCACGTTTCAACACGAATATAGGATCTGTTGATTTTCTGCTTGAGTATATATCGATGCAAGAACCAGATTCACAGTCAAAACGTGCCATAATGTTCTACTTGTAATGATGCTGTGAAGGTGTCTGTGATTTTCAGGTGTGCAGTGTGTAAAGCAATTGAAACTGTTGTAAATGACCTTTTACCACTTAAGATAATGCAATCAATAAGCTAATTACCTTAATTATAGAGGGAGTAATTACACAACAAGCAACCACAAGTGTTTCTAACGGTCTATTTCTGCACTTTCAAAGATTTAATATTGAAGCTTGTTTCTTTCTAGTTCTGTGACATATCCGCTTCATTTCCCGTTGGGCCCATTTTGATTGTACTTTCAATTACAAGAAGCCATTATGTTTTTTATTAAGTGATCTTCAAGACAGTAAATCTGCTTTGCCCCTAGGTTGTCCCAGCCTGGCGGTGGGATTTAGAGATGTATCTCACCAGGCAATGTCTGCTTGTTACTACTTAATTGCTTCTTTTTCATCCAACGGCGATTATTTGAGAGGGAAACACACAATGTGAAACCTAGTAAGCAGTTAAACAACATGTCTAACTTTTGTGAGCAATGGGGTAGTGATACATAAAGAGAAGCATTCACGTATATCTTTGACATCAGCACATCCTGCATTAAAGAATGGTAAATGTACAAGAAAGTACAGCTAAGAAAGTAGACAGTGGTAGGATAAACAACCCAACAGAGGGTCAGAGGGACAATCTGTCATCATTTACTCATGTCATTTAAAACCTTTCTTCTGCAGAAAACACACAAATAAAGATATTTGTGACCTGTGCTGGCAAAAGGTGTCGGAATGCACAGGGGCTAATTTTGAGTTACAAGCAAAAGAAGTGCAAAAAAGGGTCAATTTTGGTCGAAAAATTGAGGTTTTCCCAAAAATGAGTTCATTAAGCGCTCATCTAACGATGCTCCAAACAGCAATTAAACATCTAAAAGTATTTTTTTTACGTTGTCTGAGAGGAGTACCTTTTGTTTTGATCATGAAAAATGCGGTTTTTCTCTGCCCGCTTCTGGGCGACTGGCGCTTCCTCTCAGCAGTTTGGTATCGTTGTAAAGCGCAGCATTCCAACTTTGTGAATATTCATAGCGAATTCTCGATGACATGAGTCTGAACTTGTGAAATATGATTTTCACACTCATGCTGATGTAAGCAAAACGATCTTACTCATGCTGAGTAACATATCCGAAGCCTGGGCACAATGACGCCTCAGAGCACAATCCCGACACAGTATTTCAAAGAAATCTGTCTTGGCGAGTATTCAAGCAAACATTATCTGTTATGCCTTAAATGAAGGTTTTGTTGACTGTTGGGGAAAAACATCTGATGAGTAACATTATATTAGATAGGCTACGTGTGGTACAGTCTTAATATATAGACTGTCTGTTTCATTAATGTTAATCAAACAATTGTGGAATAAGTTGAACATATATATATTTCCTATAGATATGGGTTTTGACTTGGTTTGTGTCAAATTTGGTGGTATCACCAAAGAATAACACAAGATGCCTCACTCGTATTATTATAAATGGGAGAAAGTTCAACGCGCAATATGGCGGAATAAGTCCCGCCTTCTCAAAAAGAGCCAATCGCCGATTGGTAAAATCATCGCTTCACTGCAGCGGCCGTTAGAAGCTCCGGTTTCTATAGAAACAGTCAGACGCGCGCCTCAGAAATGAGGCACAAGAGACGTGCATTTAGGACTGCGCATGCGCATTAGGTTGATCCAGCCTGAAAAATAGTTTTTTGTCATGATTCGAGCGTTTAGAAACAAAATTTATGAGACAGTTGTTGTCAGATTTCATTGGTTATTTCAAATATGAAATTTAATCGAAAACTTGGACAACAGCTTTAGAGAATTTGATGTTTTCCCATTCAAAGAGATAGGAACTGCACTTGCATGCCCGAGAGGCATTTCAAAGATGGCCGCCGAGTGAAATGACTTGTCTTAGAGGGTCTTTGGTATCACCAGGGATTTTAAGGTATGATTGCTAGGAGATTTTGTTTTGGAACCTTCAGAAAAACTTTAAACTCGATTTTTTTCAAACTTTGACTTGATTGTGAGAATAACAGTAACTCATTTTTGAAAATGTGCTCATTGCGACTCATTTTGCCAGCAAGGGTCACAATTTGAGAAATGTCTGTTTTTTATCCATACAATGAAAGTCAATGGGGGTCCAATCTTGTTTAGGACTTGACCGACTTTCATAAAAATTCTTCAAAATATCTTTTGTGTTAAGATGCGGTCACATATAGCACAAAATTTCAGCAACATTTCATGGGCAAAAAAGGTCCATTGTCTATTGTCAATAATATAGTGATGTATAGAGCACAGCTCACACTGAAGTCTCTTTCAAACCAATCAGCATTCAGTTGGACAATCTGCGTGAGAAACTTGAACCCATTGTGAAATTTTTGTGGGGAAATCTTTTGTCATCAAATTAAATTCCCATTCACATTGATTCCTACAGAAATGACTGGATTTCGTCTGAGAAAATTTGCCGAACAAAGGTAAATGTGGCTGCACTTCAATACAGAAGGAAGGTAGGTTCTGAAACGACATGAGGGTGAATTATGTGAATTATCCCTTTAAAAAGCTGTGTGCTGACAATATTTGCTCAGTACAAGTATTCACATTGAAATGGTTAATTGGCTAGTATTTTTAACATCTCTATTGTAATACTCAAAGCTTGGCACTATAATGCAGTATAAATGATTATTCAAGAGCACTTTGAGTCACTTTTAACAATGTTAATACCCAGTGCAGCAACTAAACATAATGATGAGCAATTCAAAAACTGTCAGATAATGATTGAGTGCTCGATGCAGATTTTAGTCTGGTTGGCTGAATTGCAGTGAGAGCCGTTTTGTTAGCATTCACAAAGGCCCCTGGACCAGCAGTAGGCAGACCTTTGCAGACAATGCCTGTTCCCAATCCAGACAAGCAAGAGAGCCAAACACGCCAGCAAACAGCAGGCCACTGAGCTGATAATCACCACCATGGCTTCAGTGTCATCTGTATGGCATTAACAAACCAAATCAGACCGACAGTTTGGCTGAAATATCTTTCCATTAGTTAGTATTATTACCCCCCCAGAAAACCTTTGGTTATACATTACCTGCTGTTTCAGAGGCTGATGAATTGTCTGCTCCTTTCAAAACAGGGCCGAAAGAAATGCGGTTTCCTGTGCTGCTGAAGATGGCCCTCGATTCCTCTCTGAGATGTGCATTTCGATGCTGCACACACTGCTGAGATGAGAAATGGATAACCAATAATGTCATCATCCTGAAATAAAGCCATTATACTGCGCATAAATAAAATCCCTTAACTTCTGCATACTTTAAACTTGTTTACAGACTCTGTGAGTTATTCTGTTAGCCTACGAACTGCAGACCGCTTCACTTTCTGTCTTGCAGTGACAGAGTAACAAGCTGCGGAAGATCATTTATTTAGAAACTGCAGATGCTGTCATCAAAAGAGGGAGAGTAATGAAAAGTAGAAAATCTTTCAGGAGAAATATTGAGACCTCTTCAACAGTGATAAATGATCCCTAAGTTTTCATCTGTGAGGCCGGGTTGAGACTCACCCTCTCGCACTCAGAATGGTTCCTCAAGCACACACTCAGGTCACAGTGCAGGTAAGCGGTGGAGTAATTGATCATCTGGAAGAGACTGATGGTAAAGCTAGCCCTCTTTGACAGGATGCTAGGAAGCAGTCTAATGCCATGGGGCTCTATAGGCAGCCTGAGGGAGCACAAATCAAACAGACGCATTAGCTCTGATAGCACGCACATTACTAAAATTATGAACTTGAGACAAGTGATGCAAACAGAGGTGAAATGTCTTGAACTAAAAAAGCATGACAATTAAAACCTGTGGATGAAGTGCTGTAATGCAGATTTTTGATAGTTCTATATTCTGATATTCATCTTATTGATGTTACTGTGAACGATTCATTCATACAAAAAAAGAAAAAAAGTGCTAAAAATCAAAATGTCATAACTGGATCTTGCAGTGAAATGACAGACTTCTCTCTGGTGATGTATGCCGGACTTCTCCAATCATTCTCTAATCATTTGGTCCTTATAAACCCTGCACTTTTCTGACAATCGAAAGAAAGCTCACATTAAGATCTGCCTCCATCCAATCAACATCCGATGTATTTTTTTCATTTCCAATTTGAGTTACATTGTGTAACTGTACATTTCCATCAGTCTGATCCATTTCTGCGATCTGCAGACCAGCTGCCATCGTATCGTTTGAATTTTAATGATTCCGATTCTGCTTATCGATTCCGATTCTTATCGATTCCTAATTTCGATTCCAATAAGGTAAAAAAAAAAAAAAAAAGTTATGCTGCGTCCCAATTCACATACTATCCGTCCTAAATAGTATTCGAAAATAGAATTAGTATGTCCCAAATCGTAGTATGTTGAAATGAGTATTCCAAACATGGTCTACTTTTTCCGGTTAGAATCCGAAGTGCAGATCCGTGCACACTCTTAACGGCTAATATTGCTCACAACCCATTGCGCTGTGGATGAGGATTCGATTAGAACTACAAATAAAAAGTGTTAAAAAAAACTACAAACATGACGGATGCGTGAGACCGACGGTTAAAGGTGCAATTTGTAATATTTTCTGTCCGCTAGAGGTCGATAGAGGCCTATTCAAAACAAAGGCGTAGCTTGATGACGGCAAGTTTGAGCGCGGAATCTTGGGACATGTGGTCTTCACCTCAACGGCCGGTGGAAAACAATTGGGATAGGACTCAGGAAGAAATCATGTTCATGGATGTGATTGTTAACGTTACTGTAGTATGAAGCAGAGCAGGACCGAGTGTTGTGAGAGCTGAACGAGGCCGCTGGAGCGATTGCGCAACACACGCCGCGAGCAGCAGAACTTTTATTATGCCGCAGTTGCTGGTGCTGCTTCTGCTTTTCCGGTCATGAGTATGAGGTAGTAAAGACTCTGTTTATCATATTAGAATTCATTTGAGTGTGTTGAAAATGTTATAACGTTACTCTGTGCGTTCACTCGGTGGCTGATGTAAGACACTTGTTGTACACTGCAGTAAGCTAGATCGATTTTAGAATATCATATTAATAAATGCTGGATGGCTTGTGTTGATAATGGCATGCAATTCATTTTAAAATGTATTGTATGATGGAGAAAATTCTGTATTACTGTTACTAAAAATAAAGCTGCATCTGATTATGCTATGTTAGCTACTTGATAAAATAGTGTTTTTCTCTGAGGCATGGGAAAACATGGTACTCGCAAAAAATCAAGAAAATTCGATTTAAACAATAAGAATAAACGTGTTGAGCTATATAACAATAATTAGTTTTCTGTCTATAAATATATCAAAACAGTTGTTCCCTTGTCTATTAAAACATGTAATATTTTAAAGCGTCTTTGGTGTTTCCATGGTTTCTACAAAATAAAACCGGAAACCGAGGGTAACGTGGGTATGACGCAATTGACAGGCGACTTCTCACACGTCCTGCAGCCTTGGTTAAAATAGCAATTTTCTCACGATTTACAAATAGTTGCAAACATTTGGGATAATGTAAGTACTCAAGTGAACAAAATATATAACACTGGCCTAGTGGTGTTTGGATATTCTTACATATTGCACCTTTAAGCAGAACGGTTAAGATAAAGGGGTTTGAGTGATTAATAATAAGTGTCTAACATGACGAAAAATATTTGTTAAATGTTATCCACATTATATTTCATCTACAACAGGATTGTGAACTTTTATACCGACGTGTTTGGTCATTAACTTTTAAATGCATCTTTATGTAAACATGAGCTAGGAGAGCTCTCCACATATAAGACCCATGACTGGCAGATCAACGTGATACATTTCTTTCCGAAAAGGTAGGAAATTAAATTTAATTGAATTTGGAGGATTTTAACTGTGACAAGATGATTGACAGGGTAGTTTAAACGCTGACAGGATGCATGTAACTGACAGAGCGTCCGTTAAAGACGCAATTATGATGAAGTAGTATGTCCCAAAGCTTGCATACTCTTCTGCTACACACTCAAAAGTATGTATTTTTCTTCACAAAAACAGTACATACTTTCAGGGCATAGTATAAGTAGGCGAATTGGGACGCAGCATTAGATATCATTCACATTTATTCTAGGTCTTATTGCAAAATATTTCATTGTAGCTGAATACCATGAACAAAACTCAACAGGCTAAAGAACACTTACACAAGGAACTTTTGCCAATGGTTTAAAAACAACTAGCCTATCTAATATAAGTTTCAAGCATTATTAAAGACAAGTAAACACTCAGTAATTAAAAAGAACAAATAAACAAATTAGCAATCGCACAAATAAATACAACTGAACAAAGATACGGCTGAAATAAACAGTGTTTTAAGGTTTTCAGGTAGAAACTATAATCAAATGTAAAATAACACTGCACTTAATAAAATATACATAACGAATATAGTTACAAAAGTTATTCAGTCAAGAACAGCGAGTGAATTTTCTCTTTGTCTTTTGTTGTTTGATTAACGTTATTATAGAGACGGCAGCAGGAATATTAGGCTGCTGTCACTTTAAGAGCTACACGGATCCATTATACTGTTACATGTACGTTTTCTTTGTCAACTGTTTTACGTTTATTTAGACGTAATCGACTGTATTTACGAGGATATTTTGACAATTTTGTGTGTATTTGTCTGTTTAAGTGCAAAAAGATGCAGAAAAGAACTCAGTTCAGTATTGCGCACTATACAGTATGAGAGGCGGAACTTTGGATATTTGAAAATTCTCTATACCCATCCATCGATATGGCGCCAGTGCGCTCACCACACACCAGCTATAGGTGGAGAGGAGAGAGAGTGATAGAGCCAATTCATTGGTTGGGGATTATAAGGAGGCCATGATTGGTAAGGGCCAATGGAGGGAATTTGACCAGGACACCAGGGTTACACCCCTACTCTTTACGAGAAGTGCCATGGGATTTTTAATGACCACAGAGAGTCAGGATGTCCCCGTCACTATAATGGGGCATTAGGACCCACACAGACCACAGGGTGAGCACCCCCTGCTGGCCTCACTAACACTGCTTCCAGCAGCTACCTAGTTTTCCCAGGAGGTCTCCCATCCAGGTACTAACCAGGCTCAACCCTGCTTAGCTTTAGTGGGAAACCAGTCTTGGGCTACAGGGTGATATGTCTGTATGTGATGTTTTATATACTGTATGTCCTGTACATTATTTCCTTATCCATTTTATTTGAGGAAACACTACTTCCCATGTCTCCCCTGATTGAGAGACAATTTTGCTAAACAAAAGCACATTACTGTACTTCCAAAATATTGAATTTTGAAACAAACAATTTACCTCATAGATGATTGTTTTGATAAAAGATTTAGTACATGAATCTACTGAAAGTACACACCGTGCAGTCTCTCGATATTAGTAGAAGTGTGCTATTGGCAACAGAGCCGAGACGCTCACAGAAAGTTAATACTTCACACACCAGCAGGGAAACAGACATCAGCAGTTTGCTGAACTGCTCTAACCACACAACTTTCAGCTCGATATAGGCACATACTTCGCCCAGTATATTTATAGCTTTCTCAAGTTAAACAGTTTGAGGGAAAGTTTCTTAGCCAGTCATTATAATGCTGTTCCCCTGTGATAAGGTGACCAGTTAAAACGTAGCTGAGTCATATAAACAGGAGCTAATGCTGATGTATTAAACCTTGACATAAAAACGAGGGAGATGGGATCCGTATAATCCAGCCATGCTCGGACCATATAGCTGATTTGGTACCATAATGTAAAATGTGGCCTGGTTCAAGGGCACCATGTGATTTGAGTTAATCTAAAATAACCTGAGAGGAGCACATTACCTGGAAAAAATGCAGCAGGTGGTGTTAAATTCATCAAGTCTGCCGGTGGGCGAGAGGCAGCAGGATTTTATCTCTAGGTTCACCTGGCTGTTATTTGTTTTGAGGCTGATGACGACACGCAGGTTTCCTAGGGCAGGGATGAGATCTCCGGGCATGATATCTCTCTCCAAGTTCAGACTCATCTCTGCTGTGTAGTTGCCAGTGCCGCAGATATCATCTGAGATTTGTGCCAGACTGGAAGAAGACAATCAGATGGTCAAAATCCAATTGAGTGCAGTGAAAATGAATCATGTTGACTACAGTTTATCACCATGCTGGCATCTCTATAGATTGCATCTGTACTTGTGGAGCTAAAGTTTATTCAGTATATTTTTCCACAACAACAGCAGCCATACTTCTTTGGAAAATTTAAATAAAATAAAAAAAACAAGTAAAAATATGTTTGTTTGCTTTTATCTATCAGCTTATAGATCTAGCACAGCACAAATGCTAATAAAATTGTTTCTGTTCCACATTAAAAGTGATTTAAGAGTTCTGAGTCATTACCCACTGAGAGAATCGGATGATGTAACCCTCCTCTTCCTGTTTATTACTGGCAGGTCTGACACAAACTCAGTAGATCTCCCATAGTCACTTTCAGCAAATGGAGTGGTGGCATGTGAAATATCTTCACTTCCTCCCCTGGACGGTAATGAACCATTGGGGAGCAATTGTTTCTCTGTACTTGAGAAACTTAAATCCGCATGGACAAGAGGAGAGAACTTTTCCCCAGTAACAGCAGACAGCGCAGTCCGCCCAAGGTGTTTTTGTATTTCATCTGTTGCGCCGAAACTGGACATTTCGTCAGCTGGAAAGTTCGATTGCATCGTTTGAGAATGCTGATTTAATGTTGAGAAAAAATCAGTGTGGTCTTCAGTTAAGGTCAAACGCTCTTTATGCAACACATTCTGCATTTGAAAAAGAAACAAAGGAAAAGTTGTTCCATTGGATGATTCAAGGAGTGATGTGTTCAGGGCCCCTTCTGGTCGTGCTACAGCTGTTGTGTGCCTACTGATGCCAGAAATTTTGCTGGATGTCATGTTCTGAGGATACTTCTTAACATCTGATAAATTTACAAACATATGATGTGATGAAAGTGAATTTTTGTGGTTGTCTTGTTCACTTTTTTGCGCTATTGCTGGCCCAATAGACACTGAAGGTGAGGCAGAGGGGGTTAAATGTCGTTTAAACTCTGTATTCAAGTGAACAACGGGGGAAACAGATGTGTGAATTGGGTGTAAAACAATCTTGCGTGGAATTGGCATCAACAAGGTTTGATTCATGCCTACAACTGAACCACTGTTCTGATCATGGTGTTTCAGAGTTGTTGGTTTAACCATGTCATCTCTCTTCTTTAAGTATGACTCAATCTGAAGTACAGATTGTGTTTGCGGTGCTTCTGTGAGAAATACCTCTCCAGGGTGAGCTTCAATGAGCCGTTGGACTGATGGGATACTGCTAACTGTGTAGCTGCCAAAAAACAGCATCACAGTCCCTCTTGGGTTTTTAAGATCTTGTTTGTCGTCTAACGGCAAACCAATCTTTCCAGTTGTCAATGAGTGATTTAAAAAGGCGTACTCACTATTACTTTTCTTAGAGATGGACAAAAGTTTTGAGAAAACTTTGGAGTCTGTTGTTGTCACAGTATTTTGTGACTTACGGAAAGGTGTTGGTAGCAGAAAGGACTTTTTTTGCGGAATTGTACGAGCGAAAAGGGAGATGTTGGCAAAAGACACCCAGGGTTTTAAGAACATAGTTGTTGTAATGAAGGTCTTTGTTGTGGGTATGTTGCTGTTAGTAAGTGGGACCCTAAAATGTGACATGCTTTTGTTGATTGTGGTTGTGTTTGCTGTTTGTTGTCCAGTTAATCTGCTTGAGTTCACGTTTGGCCTCTTGGATATGATGTATGAGACTTTTTGTGACACACCATACTGTTGGTTTTGGTTAGTAGAGTCGAATTTAGTCAAGTTTTCCATATTTGTGAATCTCTTCACAGTTGCAGATGTAAACGAAAGTGGAATCGATTCATGAGCTTGAGCTGATACAAAAGGCTTTAATCTCTCTGAGGGGAAATTATTTAGAGGCTTTTGAGGCTGATGATCATTTACTTTGAAGACATGAAACACATTCTCAAGCTTTGTCAGAGGTGGAAGAGGCAATGCTGTAGATAATTCATCAAACTGATCAAGGTTTTTTGAAGTGTCTTCTTGAGGTAAAAGTGTTCGGAAATCGGCAAGTGAACTTTGAGTCTGTTTCATGAACATTTGCTTATTTGCTATAGTTGCTTCCTCAGCGTTGGTAAATGAGGCAGTACTAAAGGCTATCAATTCACTCAGCCGAACTGGAAAATGATCCATTTTGTTATGTTTCTCTGTCACTGATATATTAGATGTTCTGGCTTCTTTGGTACAAAGATCTGACGTTTTGAGAAGAGAAAAGTTTTGAGCGACCAAAGAAAGGTCACTTTTATTCAAGCGATGAACGAAACTGTTTGCTGAGGTTTGGAGTGTTCGTTTAATTTGACGCTCTTTACTTGATTTGGTGTAAAAAATTGATTTGCTTTCTAGTCCGTCCCTCGCTGAGACAGTTCTATGCATGGAGTCAGATATCAACCACGAGGCCACAAATTGTTTTGTCACGTGCATTTTGCCAGCAGCTGTTACCATGTTTGAAAAATAATTCAGCGTGGTTGCGTCTGAAATCATTGTAGGGTTCAGCTTTGAAGCAGAGAATAAAAACATTGAGTCTGGATTCTTTAGTGACACCCCGAAGGGTTTTGGTCCATTGGTGCTGGGATTTTTGCTGCTTTCTGTCATTTTATTAACTATTACTTGGCTGGGTGATTTCACTTGTAATGGAGTATCAAGGATCAGTGAACTTGGTGAAAGCAGATTCTTCTGTTCTTTTGGCTCATGCTCAGATCCATTTTTGGGGTTTTGACTGAGCTTAGTGGTTAAAAGCCCTAAACCCTGCAAAACTGTAAAATGCACAATGGTTGAATGATTCTTAGTCAAAGAAGCCTCTTCAGTACGATTCAAAGGGTTATCAGCTCTAAACGACCCCAGAGTCCAATTTTCATTCTTGTTTTCGCCCGGTCTTTCCACACTGTCGTTTGACTCCCCAAGGTTATCAATTACTGCTGGATCAGAGGCTGATACCATGGGAATGTCATTTGCGGGCCAAGGAGTAATAGACTCCAAGACTCTTTGATTCTTGCTTTCCAGTGAAGCGTGTAAAAAAGCTGAGATCTTTTCCCTGCCTCCGGACAGATGAGCAGCAGGCATCATGGTGTCATTCATCATTGACTCAAATTCAGCCTCAGCTGAGGGATGAAGCCTTCCCTCATCATTGGAGATCAATGAGTGGTCTCCTTCAGACTGAAAAGGCTTCGCTGCAGTGCCATCCTTACTCGTGGAATGTGAACCTGTACCATAAGCAAAGACAAAGCTCTCCCCATTTGAGGTAATTGCATCTTTATCACTGGTTGTGGTTGCATTTACTGTACTTGAGTGCTGCCTCTCATGTGGTGTATGGAACAAATCTGTCCCTGGAGAACTGATTACAGCCACAGTCAGGCGAGGAGGGCTTTCGGTGGAAACTTTTCCACTGTTGTCACTGGAGCTGTTTTGCTCTTCTGTTGGCATAGTTATTATGAAGGTTGCACTCTCGGTTTGCAGAGACTGAAAGCCTTGCAGGTCCTCCTCCTTAGCACTTACTGAAAAAATGCAGAGTTGCAATTTTGCTTGTGAGATGGCTCATAAAATGCACATAAATACCTATAGTATAAACAATTCGAGAGGCATTAAAATTTTACGACTGAATACACACAAAAAATGTATAGATACAGTTAAAATTATTGCATGCATAAGGATTGCTCCGTAACAGTACAAATGAGTAGCACTTGCCCTATCTCATGAATAATTCAGTGCAGTTTATTAGACATAAATGTGTTATATGTTTTGGGAAATTAAGCAATCTCTGAATAGTTGTTACCGCTGGATAGAATTAAGATGCACAGAATTGCAAAGAACGGGTCATAACATGGTATTGAATTGAAACATTTACCTTGTATCTAATCAATATTGCTCTTATATCGCAATTAAATATATTAAGGAAAATTTAAAAAAAAATGTGATACTTGATTGGTGGGTGTAATGTGTAAGTCTCAAAAGTTTAATTATATATTTTTAATTATATAAAACTAGCAACTAAAATTATATAAAATTATAAATTACATAATTTATGATATAAAAATATTTTTTATGTATTTTTTTAACAACTAAAACAATTTTTATAATTATAATTTGATAAATTATAAAAAATGATAACAATTGTGTAATATATATATTAATTTACTACATATTT